>CAMPET010000317.1:48637-75930 GCA_946803715.1 Beroe ovata
CAACAGCAACTGGTTCTTCAACAACAGCAACTGCTTCTTCAACAACAGCAACTGGTTCTTCAACAACAGCAACTGGTTCTTCAACAACAGCAACTGGTTCTACAACGGGCTCCTCCACAAAAGGATCTTCTACAGCAGGCTCTTCTGGGGCAGTCTCTTCTTCTGGTGCTATAGATTCCTCAACAATGATAGCAACTGGCTCCTCAACTGCGGCGACTGGTTCTTCGACAACAGCTACAGACTCTCCCACAATAACAATAACTGGCGTCTCGACAACGGGTTCTTCGGGAGCAGCTTCTTCTACAACTGTTGCAGCTTCCTCGATAACTGGTTCTGAAATCACAGGTTCGTCTGCAATAGGCTCTGATTCAGCTGGTTCGATCACTACATCTTCTGTGACTGCTTCTGATCCTTCAGCTGCTTCTGAAGATTGAGATTATTTGACTTGTGGTTCAAAAAAGGTTCAAACAAGAACAAATTTCAAAATATCACCATCAAAAATTGAAGGTACAATCCACATACCTCAGTTATTGTTTTTGCTGCTTATGATTCTGATTTTAGGCTATGACTAACAACAAAAGGGTTCGAAAGACTAGAAGAAATCCTGTCTCAATTTTATGTGTTTTCTTGTCAAAATTGGGAGTTTTTGAGGGTGATATTTTGTAAATTTGTTCTCGTTTAAACGTCTATTTTGAATAACAGAATTTCCTCTAGTATCAATGCAAAAACTACAACAATTTCCTGGAGCAACGGGAGTTCCTCATAGTTTGCACTCATGTGCACAGAATACATCAACAGCAGCTTCAAATTATTTGTGCTTTCACTCAGGTGTTCATCTTTCAATACCTACCACCATCAATTCATTTCTCTACTCAATTTTGATCAAACACACCTTTCCATATATCAATCTGTCTCACCTGTAACCTGCGAATCTGATACACCTTCAGTTGCCATTGCAGCTTCAGCTACTTCAACATCGTCAATGATATCGAAACTTTCTTCAACAGGAGTGACCTCTACTACTGTTTCTTCTGCAACCTCTTCCGCCACAGGCGAGACTTCTTCGGCAATAGCCTCTTCAACGGGAACAACCTCTTCCTCTACTGGAGTAAGCTCTTCAGGAATAACCTCTTCCACGACAACGGCAGGCTCTTCAACAGCAACTTCCTCAGAGGCTGGTTCTTCAACTGCAGGTTCAACTATAGCAACTTCAACAACAACGTCCTCACGGGCTGCAGGTTCTTCAAGGGCAGCTTCTTCTTCTGCCGGGGTAACAACTTCCACAGGTTCTTCAGGAGCACTTTCTTCCAAAGTTGCTACCTCCTCTTCGGAAGCAACCTCTTCCACTTCAGCAGCAACCTCTTCCACTTCAGTAGCAACATCAACTTCTTCAGGAGCAACCTCGACTTCTTCAGCAGCAACATCAACTTCTTCAGGAGCTGCTTCCTCCTCTATAGGATCGGAAGCAACCTCATCTTCAGCTTCCTCAACAACTTCATCACTTTCATCAGCGGCAACTGCTTCTACCTGAATAGAGGAGCCAGTCAAAGGAAGTACTATACAGAATTCTGGGCATTAACTAATATCAATTATTTTCGTTCGCCACAGTGCCTAAAAGATTCAATCTACCTCTTCTTCTTCTTCCTCATCTTCATCCTCATCTTCAGGCTCAGCAGCTTCATCCACTGCTGCATTTCTCTCAGCTCTGATCTTCTCCCAGTCGATTTCACCAAACTTGGGCTTGAAGAGGTCAATCTTCCAGGCAACAACTGGAAAAGGTACACAAGATATTCAGATGGAAACTAACTTGATGGGACACAAGAAACGAAACACGTTCACAATTAAAGAAAGTGTACTGAAAGTGAATATGATGACAGTGAATATGAAGACAAAGGTCATACCTGCAGCTGTAAGGAAGGCTGTTAACCCAGTGGCGAAAAAGAGTTTCTGCTGATCGTAGGGCCAGGGGTTTTCACCATGTGGGTTGCGAGGGGGGCCATTGTGGAATGTTCTGGAGAAAATAAGTTTTGTTGTGGAATGTTCTGGTAAATAGATAACCAGATTCATGAAAAAGCAAATAGTTGAAGCTAATTCAGACCACACGATCGGAATCTGTATGTGGATATTCTGATAGCAAGTGTAAAAACTACAGTCAATACCTGCAGGGTGCGGATTTGCTTCTGATGGTTCTCAAGTGTCTCGTCGTGTTGGTCAGACTCCTACATAAGGATACTCTCAGGGATGCCATGGTTTTAAACCCCTAGGTGGAGAAAAGTGAGTTAAAAATTGGATAGAGGAGAAACATTGGAGAATGTAAATCGGATGGATGATAAACTGAAAACACAACGAAATGAAAGTCAATCTGTATCAAATTGATATTAACACAATCTCAAATTAACAGTTCAAATATACAGCGAAGAAACACCAGAATACGATTCAATAAAGGAACTCCTGATAAATTCAAAATTCGAAAAGTCAATAATTGAAGAAGTTAATTTCGTGTCATAAGCCCCTTCGTTTATAGAATGTCTCAACTGACTCGGTATATTGTGTTTTCCGGTTATCAAACCTCGTCTGTGAGGCTTCTGTTTCTATGTAAGTAGCAACAGCGAGAACTGAAAATTAGAGCATTGAGCATTCAAATATTCACTGGAATATTCATCCATTTAATCCAGTCGGAAACGTACACCATTTAGCCAGGATCAAAAGATAATAATAACAACAGCAACTGCATGTGGCATGATGTGATGCGAAGCTTGTGAGCGAGCATGTGAAAAAGTTGGCACTTTGTCAACAATGTACAAGTGCGTTGCGTGAATAAAACCGCATACAACCGCTTTTCAAATGACTTACACAATAGGAAAGACGGTCCAACAATGTATTTCAGGACCCTTATTCTAGACACATCTTGTTTGGAGGGCTTGAAGTCCTTCGGCGCAGGCAAAAACCAGTCCATAAGTTTCTGACTGTTTCTCTTTAAAGAGCGGTGCAATAACCGAGAGTATTTCACAGCAGAGTTTATACTATAACACCTGAAACAATGCACGGTGAATTGTGACACAAACAATGCATGGGACAAAATTACAACATCTTGGCGTTGACAAAGGTTCAAGAATCAAGAAATCAATATTTCTGCTAAAGCCAATACCTGCATTTCACACAAGAAACACCAATAACTCCACCCCTGCTTGCAGCATGTAGAGGACGCAAATGTACAGACATTTGTCCTAACAACGAAACTCAAGTTAAAATCACGTACAACAGTTCAATATTCACGTACAGTATATGATAAATATAACGCAGTCTAATAAATGAATTAAATGCTTATATGCAGCTAGCAGATGCAGCTAGCCGGCTCAAATTTCACTGCATCCTAAAATGAACAATGTACATTGCACAAAGATTCCGTATTATGCAAGTTAAATGCAGAGACTGTTACCTATAAAATCCTAAATCTGGTAACAATGAAAGTTAATCAATAAACTTGTTTCAATAATTTAAATGAAAGTTTGGATAACAAATAGTACAAAATATGTGCTAAGCTAGATAGGAGCTATAAGCTAGCAAGTCAATGAGATTAATCAATAGTAAAAATCTACCAGAGAGGATCTAGGAGCTAGCAAGTAACAAGTCAATGATATTAATCATTAATCAATTGTAATAACTGTAAAGATAAAACCATTTGCACCTAGATCACAGACCATGTGCACTAGCTCCATTACACCCTACCTCTGTCTCTCCCTCAATCCTCAAAGCCTCATCCAGCGCTTCCTGTACCACAGGAACCATATCAAGTTGTGCTGTTATCTTCGCCACTTCTAGAGTGGTTTTCAACGAGGCGGAGTCTTTCCTCCGCAGCATAACGAGCAGGGCACGGGCCGGGTCTCCACAGGCAAGATAACACTTGATAGCAGAGTCAAATTGCATCTCTTCCTCCTGCCTCTTGGCCCATTTCTGATAGATACCCTTGATCATTTCGTCATCGGGGGAGAGTCTAAGCTTTGCAACTGCCAGTGCTTCTCTGTAGCACTCTTCATCGGTGAGCATCTTGACTGCCTCTCTCGTCTGACCCAAGATTAGATGGTATGAAGCTGCTGTCACGAAATCTCTTGAAGAAGTTAGCTGGGTTATGTAGCATCTAACAGCCTCCTCATATTTGTCAAGCCCACACATGACTGCAACAGAAAGTAGGGACTCTGTCACTGTCTTGGTTTCAATAGCTCTGTTGATTGTTCCAGTGATATCACTCTTCCAAATACCTAGCAGGTTTGATTGGTGAAAATGATTTTCCTTTTCATGGTTGGCCTGTTCCTCTGATATCATGTCGAATATCCTCAGATCCCTGCTATAAAGTCCGACATCCGCAGCAGACAACTTATCACTCAAGACAGGGGATTCTGAGTAGATGTCCTGGGCTATCTGGACAATTTGTTCGGCTTGCTCTTGCTTTGAAACATGGTCACGACGTGAGGCAAGGGGTAGGAGAGACTTCCCTCTGGTTCCTTTCTTCCGTTTACCATCCCCCACTGATAAAATTGTCACAGGTTGGGAGTTTTCAACTTCAACCTCATGTACCCCATTTTCCAAACTTTCTTTCACTTCATCAGGTACCCTCCAAGACGGTACAACATCTGAGGCTGACGCTTTTTCGACTTTATTCTCTGATATGATAAGATTTTTCTTGGCATTCTTCGTCTTCCTTCTTTTACCAGCATAATTCCTCGTGGAAGGAGCCAGCAAGTTGGTTTTTGGCGGAACTTTCTCCTCATTATCCGACATTCTCCACTGTCGGACAGTGAATTCATCAGAACCAGTGAAAATGGCATCCATCTTGGTATGAGACCACCTAACACTGAAAACTCTCCCTGCATGACCTCGATAGTTGGAAACTCCTAGACCATCAGAAACATTCCAAACTTGTGCAGTCCCATCATACGAGGTGGACACGATGAAATTGTGGTTATGGGGATTCCAGTCAATGTCAGTGATACGAGCTGTGTGTCCTGTGAGAGTCCGATGTGATTTTAGAACTGGTGTCAATGATGATGGCGGGGGAGGTTCAACTTCTGAATTTGAAAGTGTGGAGTTTTGAGCATCTTGATCTTCTGGAGAATCATGCTGAGGTTCAGGTGATGAGATCTGGCGGCTTGTGGAGGAGGAATGCTGTGAGTAAGTAGAGATAACAGATGTCATGTCTTGGACACAGATCGTATTATCATCGCTGCAGGACGCCAGGAGGAATTGCTGGTGAGAATCAGTCATAGCATCTGTAGTAGATATGTTGACAAAATCTCCCTCATTCCTGCCCCACCTCAACTTATTTATTATCCGAGAATGATACTGATATACTACAATCAATTGCAAGTTTGGTGCTTTGAACACTTCAATAACACCATTTGTGCAACCTACTGCCAGGATTTTGGATTCAAACTCCCAGTCCACAGCACTCCGGCCAGGAGGCTGGTTCTTGTACTTATTCTCTGCTGCAATGTAGGAGTTGACATTAACCGCTGGTTTGCCCAGCTCTTTTGGTTTGTGACAGAATATGGTTCCCTCCCCTCCACACGTATAGAGTCCGGTTTTGAGAGGATCATGCTCGAATTTGGTAGGAACATAACCCCAACTCATAGAGTAGACAGATTTCTCATGGTAGGTTGATGAAGTGTTCATTGAGCCGGAGTTGGTGTCATAAATACCGACCCTCCCTTCTTCAGTACCAAAACTGAGCATTCCCTCTCGATATGGGTGCCAAGCTACGACCATGACTTTGGTCCTTACACTTTGCCAGATTTGAATAACCTTATTCTGATAGGGTTCCCAAATCCTCACCATGTTGTCACCAGTTGCTACAGCAACACGATTTGGAGACAGTGGAGAAATGTCCAAACCATATGCAAATCCACCCAAACCATGAGCAACTTTAACAACCTCAGAACTAACTGTATTCCAGACAACAGTTTCCCTATCCATGCTTGTGGAGACGATAAGACCTTCCCCAAGATTGCACAAGGCAAATACCTTTCTGTTATGAGCGCTTGGAGAATCGAAAGACTTCCACTTGAGTTCGCAAATGCCATCTTCAGTTTCGGAATCTTCCAGTAGGGCGATGTCACCAGAAAACGCCGAGGCGATGATCCCAACTTCAGTCCAAAGAAGGGAAGTCCATGGTTGCTCCCTGTTCAAACTGCTATCCCGGTGTGTTGACACTTTGGGCGGGTGTTGGAGAGATCTGATGAGTCTGTTGCTCTTACCATCCCAGATCTTGAGTGATTTATCTCGTGATGTTGACACAATTATATCCTCATAGTTACATCCACTCAATACTGATGAGTAGATCATGCCCCGAGAAGATTTAGCAGCCCATGAAACCTTGAAAATGTCCATGTCGTGTCCCTTTAGAGTATGCATCAAGGTCAACTCCCCGTCATTGATGCTCATGATAGCTATGGTTCCCAACTTATAACCGATGGCAAGTAAAACATCACTATCATGATCCGAACAACTCATCGTGTAAATCTTCTCCGCAAAGGGCTGACACCTGACTACAGCCGTCTCTGAGAGCTCTTCCCAGACACATACAATCCCCCTCTCATCCCCAGAAAAGACTCTCTCATTCTTACACACGACCACACATACCGGTATCGGTGTCTGGAGGAGCTTAGTGAGCATCTGACCAGTTGTGACATCCCATGATATCACCATACCCCCATCACATCCCGACACAAGCGTGGTATCACCTGAGAAACAGACAGATGTCACCCGTTTTGGGTGACCTGAAAGCATCCTGAGGGGCACCAAGGAATGGTCGAGAACTTGGACCATATTCCGAGCTCCATAAGCGAGGTATGATGAGTTGGAATGGAGGATGTGGGATTGGTACCAGTTGGGGGCTGTGTAGAGACACTGGAGTTCGGAGTCATTGATACTCTCGCCATCTGTGCCCAACATCCTAAAATTGGAGGAGATGATTAGAACTTGTTTCATGAATTGAAATAAAGAGAAACATTGCAGTATAGACTATAGGTAATAGGTATGTGGCAAGCAAAGGTTCAAAAAGCATCATTTTGATCGGGAAATAAAGACACAAAAGATAATGAAGAATAGAAATAAGAATTGAATTATTATTGAACAGTGGATCATCAGAGATGATTAGGAAATTCCAGATACACTCTAGCTCAGGAATAAAACAAATAAAATGTATGTATAAACGGTGTCGTGGTCTACGGAACTAACAGGACTGTCGAAGTCATAGAGTTTAAGCAACTAAGTGTTGCTCTTGCCAATGCAATGGGAGTTCAGGCAACAATCTCTACTCGATCAATGTTGCCCTGCATCCTGATACCATCATCAGGATCATTCCCTCCTCCTGATCTACCACTGCTCTCTCTTCTGATGATTGGAGAACAGCATTTAAAAAAATATAAAGATAAAAAAGAAAAAAAGGAAACAGCTCTTCATTCAGTACACAAAGATCAAGATGATTGGACCATCACCTACTTCACTATTAACCAGTGGATAGACCAAGTTGTGAGACATGTATTAAAGCATGAACCTACTTAATGCTGATGGGTTTTGCAGTGTGACACTTGTAGCAATCTGTCCTCCTAGAGTAATTGTGACCGTTACAACTGGGACAAAGCCAGTCGTCAGGTCCAATCGGTTTCCCATCGCTGTTCAGCAGAACCTGATACGGAGACGTGGTTTATTCTGAAAGTTGGACCAAGGTTTTTGGTTTCAGACATCAGATATAACCCACCGATATAATACAAAATGCAATGGAAAACATACCTCAACTTCTGATCGATCCTTCCCACATCTAAAGCACTTCTGTCTCTTTACAAAGTTGTTTATTTTACACTCCCTACACTGCCAATCTGGATCATACTCCTTCCCTTCATCTGGGAGTAATTATTAAATCAAATACCGTAAGCAAAATTTGTTCACTTTGACCTATCCAATCAACAAAATGTCCGGATCCATAAGGATCAATGAGAGCCAAAGTACAGGCCCCTAGAGTCGTACCGTAACGTGGAAAACCAATCTCACCAAATCCACTCCCTACCTACCTCTTCGTGGAGATCTCCTGTTATTCGGTGATCGTCCCCGTTGTTGCTGCTGCTGTCGAGGCGGTGACCAGTACGAGGACCGGGGTGGACTCTGCTGTCTCCCGGAGTCACGCCTCTGTGGCGGTGGGGGAGAGTATCGCCGGGCGGGGCTGTAGCGCGATGAACCGGGTCCAGTGTGGATATCACTGGCTCGCCTATCGGGCGATCTACCATCTGAAATATAGAAAGAATTATTGGAACTTCACTGATAACCAACGTTGAGGAATCATGCACATCCTGATAACTTCATATTTCACTTATCACTTCCATAAAGCAGTGCTCTCACAAAAGAACTTCAGGATAAGCTCATGACTATAAAAACAGCCTCCTGATGATCCTACTCATTGCCCAAATAACTTAGGAGGATCGGATAGCTCATAAGAACCAAAATACTCCTTAGATGTGTAAGATTTCATCTTCAATTCAACTTAACACCCCTCTTACCTCTTCTGCCATCTCTTCCTTGGTTCATCCTCCTCTCTCCTCCATCACCCTGGCGACTCACCCAGGAACTCCTATCTTCACACATATCCCTAGATTTCTTACACTTGAAGCAGCTCTGCCTGTGGTGGTAGTTATTAGCCCTGCACTCGAAACAATTCCAGTCCACGTTTGGAAGAGGTTGACTCTGGGAGGCTGGTTGAGAGTATTGAGGCTCCTGTTGGGACGGCCCACCCGAAGCAAGAGAGTTTGGTTTGCCACACTGGATACAAGCCACTTCTTCAACTCTATTGAAGTTTCCACAGACACACGAATAACCTTGAGCAACCTTTGGTCCAGAGTAAGGACCTTGAGACATTTGGGAACCTCCAGGATTGCCGTAATTCCCGGCATTAGACTGACCTTGAGCAGCAACACTCGCACTCCCGCCATAGCTCTGCTGCCCTCCTCCATAGTTACCTGAATGAGCCATGTTAGCAGCATTGCCAAGGCTATTGAAAGCAGTATTGGAAGGCTGAGGCTGTATCATTTCACACTCGTCTCTCGGACTGCCACATTTGTAACAATCACTCCGGGTGGGAAAGACATCCACTTTACAGAACTTGCAAACCCAATCCGGACCAAATTGCTGCCTTGCATTGAAACTGTCATCAGAATCATCCAGCTTCCTACGCTTTGGAGGACTCTCAGGCTCATAGTAGTCATCAGGTCGGTAGTCAGAGCTCTTGCTTTCGTTTAAATTCATTGCTGGTTTGGCAGCTTTGCACTTGAAGCACTCCTTTCTAAAATGGAAGTTGTTCACGTTGCACTGAGGACAGTCCCAGTCACCACCTCTCTTCTCATCTGGTCCAAACACTTGACCCAGCAACGATCCCTGATTGGAAGGACCACTAGAGGGCCCTTGTCTTCCCTGATCACGTCTTGTCCCACATTTGAAACAATCATGATACCTTACCCCATTGACCGACCTACACAGGTCACACCTCCACTCATCACCACCTCTTGCCGGTGACATAGCTCTCACAGGAGATCTAGACCTCCCCCTTTTAGGCGGAGACACGTCTCGGCGAGGAGATCTTCTGAGTAGAGGAGATCTCCTGCGAGGAGACCGTCTCAGCGGGGATCTAGCTCTCATTGGAGACCTGCGAGCAGGGGACCTACCCCTGAACGGAGATCTGCCTCTTGGAGGAGACCGACCTCGGAATGGGGACTGGGCTCTGGGGGGTGAACGCCCCCTGAGCAGAGGTGATCTGCCCCTGGGAGGTGGTGACCTGCCCCTAAACGGAGACCGTCCTCTCCCAGGCGGAGATCTACCTCTATCAGGGGACATGGGCCCCCGTCGGGGAGGGCTCCGTCTATGGTCCATCCTAATGGGGCTTCTTCTCCCAGGGGATCGACCGCGATTCATAGCAGGAGGGGGAGGTCCTCTCATTTCACACTGGCCTCGAGGCTTCTTACACTTAAAGCAATCGGAGCGGTTTGGGAAGTTCTTCAGATCACAGAACCTACAGTACCAATCAACACCAACTTGGCGTGCCTTCAAGTCTTCACTCTGAAACCTGGTGATGTGACATCTAAAGCATTCATCTCTCCAGGAGAAGTTGGATGCTTTACACTCAAAACACTCCCAGTCTAGCGCAGCCTTGCCCTTGCGCTTGAGCTCTGATTTTTCCTTGGAGAGATGGCACTTGAAGCAACTCATTCTGGCATTGTAGTTGTGTGCCTCACATTCAGCGCACATCCAATCACCTTCCCTCATTTGCTGCTTACTCAGGGAGCTGCCTTCCTCGCGGGACATAGCCTAGAGAATAATGTAGGGGTTGGTCGGGGGAAATCTATACCAGGTTATGTTGCTCAGCTAATAGTTCAAATACAATTTTTACTTGAATAAGATTATAATACTTCGTGACCTTATAGGTACGAGTCAAGAACAGTACTTCAATGAAACCATATCTCCCTTGACAAATATGACACTTCTGCCAGCATAACATAAAGGTGACACTCACACATACATTCTCCCTATGACTTCGACACCAAAGCACATGGAAACTTAACTCAAGGCCCCCTAAGACCTAGCAACGAAATAACACTTAACAGTTCTAATCCAAGCCCTGTCATCCCTGTGATCAACTTTCTTAAGAAATAAGTTGGAGTTCCATGATAAGCATAGTGCAAATAAATCCTTAGAATGATGCTATGAGAAATTTAGGAAGTATCTTGCGATGGTGAATCTAGCAAAATGATAATAAACATAACACAAAATAAAAAAGGATACAACAAGGTAAAAAACATAAAGTAAACACCTTCAGCAATAAACACAACCAATAACATCTCAATCATAATGGAGAATGCTATGTAAAAACAAAATTGTTCTTAAATAATAATAGCTCCCTATCTACCTATCTACTTTGGTGGCAAAGAAAGTTATTGTTATTACTTCTACTTGGATGGTTTCACTACCTACTACTAGCAGAAAACATCGATCTCTTCAACAAAGGTTTAGGATTCTGCGATCTTATAGTTGGTGCACTCAAAAGTGGTCGAGATAAGGTTTCATTAGTTTGTTGTGAACTGAAATGAGAACTTGCTGGATTTGCTGACCACATCAACTATGGACTTACACACATTTTGATCGTGGCTATCATTTTGATCTTACTTGTGCATCAAGAAGTGACAATTCAAACATGTCTTCTGATCAAGAGTATTCTGGTGTTGACAATGCTGGCAATTCCAGAAGTACCGAGAATGCTTTCCATCACGAGCAGCTTTTCTCTGAAGAAAGGTTAAAATTTATTCCTCATCCAAGTATGGAAGTTAGTATCAAGGTTATAACAAGACATTGAAATGATATCCGACTTTCAAGTCATGGGGAAGGGCCAAAGATCTCACCTTATCTCCTAAGTATTTTTGGAGACAGCTAAGACTGTCATCAAGGGATTTTAGTATACTAGAGTCTCTTCCAATGTAATCCAGCTCATCAACCGCACTTCTACAATACTGTGAAGCCTTCTGATACTGCATATCTGAGGTAGAAAGAAAGTACAATACCTATTTCTCAATTTCAATACAAGTGAATCCAATCAAAGTCACAACCAACTTGCTTATGGATCTATCTCCTATTCTTACCTTCCAGCTCATCATAAGGGAGTGAAGGGTCAGTCATCACCTCGCACATTTTTGAGACATAACCTAGAACACTCTCACAAACAGCACTCTGATTATCTATCCCAGCCATTGCCCTCTTCGCATCGGGTAAGAGTAATTTTATATCAGAAATGCATCTTCGAGCAATCTGAAATGAGGACATTTTCATGCTTATGGTGAACCTTTCTTAGGCTCTTCAAGAAACAAATATCTAGTTAACAAGTAAGGATTCGAATCAATAATGGTGAAACCTTAACAGAGGCTGATTCAGTTCTTGAAGGAAGACTGACTTCACTCTTAAACTGGCGACACTCATAGCAAGTGATACTACTTCCATTATTCGCAACATAGCAATATTTGCAATACCAAAACTCTTCCCTGTTAGCATTTGGCGCATCTGTGGGATGAAAACTGAGCTGAAGTTTATCCAAGTGCCCAATTTGCATTATCCATTATTTGTGCAATCTTAGAGTGACCTACCTTCACGTTGCAAAGTTTCAGAAGAATCAAATTCAGATTCGTGTTTTTGTTGATCTACTGTTTCTGAAGTGAATCCTTGTAGTTTTGTTCGTTTGTTTGAATTTCTGCGACCACAGCGGAGACATTTTCCATCCGATATCCTATTGTAGTTTCCGCATGGGCATTCATACCCTTCATTCTGTGGTCCAGTATTTACATTGTTGGGTTGTAGCGTTGGTGTTTCTAATAAAGTGCGTCTGGGTTTCTGATTTGATCCCTCTTGAGTGGGCATCTGAGAGGAATACTCACCTTCTCGTTCATAGGAACCTTTTCCGGTGTTTCCATAAGAGGTGTTCCAATGTCCAGAAAAACTTGTCGAGTGTTGATCATCCTCATCAGGGCATATGTATGTCTTTTCATAGAACCCTTCGCCACACTGGTTACGTTGATTGGCTGATTTGTAGTTATGTGTTGGTGATGATGTCCTTCTAATAGAAACAGTCAATTCCTCTGCGTCTAATTCATCATGAGAACAGAACTTGCTTTTTGGTGTCATAGAAATGCCAGCAGAATGGCCAAATTGTCTCTGACTGATGTTTGACATTGAAACCATGGGTAAAATTCTGGTGACTTCATGCTCCAATGAGCATTGGTCTTGGGCCGTGTGACATTTGGGACAATCTCCATTTTGTGGTGAGATAATTATGTTACAGAATCTACAAGTCCAGTAAGAATCCTGTCTTTCTCGAAACTCTCTCGGAACATCACAGAGTGTTTTGCGACGTTTTGATGGGGGTTCATACTTATGATGGGATGGCGGCAGGGCTTTTCGTCCCATTTGCCTTGTTGCATCCTCTTCAAATGAACTCTCTGCTATGCTATCCACAGTGATGTACAAATTTTCATAATTACCTGGTTTGGAACCCTCCTCACAGTTCGAGCAATGGCTATCTAACTGGTTGTTTTTGTAGTTGCATAAGGAGCAAATCCAATCATCGTCATTTCTATCATTGTCCCTGCATGTAGAACAAAAGGATTGCTCGACTGAATTTGATGTATTACAGTATTCACATTGCCAGCATGAATCTGTTTCTACTGGATCAGCCTCTATGGTAGGATTACCTTGATGACAGCCGGAACATGATAAATTTGTGATATCATTTTCAGACCTACATTGCTTGCAAATCCACGAATTAGGCTCCCCACAAGAGCTGCAAATAAAGGGGTATCCTGCATTAATTTCATGACATTTGTAACATTTCCAATTGAGACTCTGACTGTCATTTGCACTGTTGTCGTGCAAGTACTTTCGTTCATGACTAGATCCAGCTTCATCCCCTTTATCATTATGTGAAACATCGGCATCCTCTCTGACCTTTTCGCATCTTAGACACTCAGTGCGCCGAGCAAAGTTCATGAAGCAGCATTGTGAACACTGCCAATCTCCAGTTCTAAAGTCCTGGTTTTTCTCGACAAGAGCATCACAATTCCCACAGGTATCTCTACCTCCACTATTGACAGTATCGCATGAAACACACCGCCAAGGACCTGTGTTATTTGGATCAGGATGAACTTCTGCACTGGCCTTTGGAGTATGGCACTTGAAACAGTCAGTTCTCTTGCCATAAACTTTAGCTCCACACTTCGAACAAATCCAGGAGCGTGAATGATTGTTTGCTTGTTCTTTGGCTCCTGAAGGCTTTATTCCTGCTAGACGTCCGGCTAGACGTCGAGATATCCCACAGTTGGCGCAATCATTTCTCAACTCTCCATTTTGTGAATTGCATCTGGAACATTTCCATGTAATTGATCCATGATTGTTTTGTGATGTGCTACAACTTGTACATAACTTTGAATTGTGTTGGTTTTGTGTTGAGCACACTGGACATTGCCAGTTGGTATCTTCTCTCGAGGTGACTCTCCCCAGTCGACTTTTGATTGACATTGTTCACCTATAATGGTTGAATGATTATCACCTTATTTGTGTGCACTTAGTCTTGTATGTGATTCTACGAAAACAGCGCAGCATCATTTGTTTGATAATATTCAAGGTACAGTAGCACAAATCAGTAATTGTCCAACTTATATGTGTTCAAGTTATCCATCTCAATCACTTATCATCTCTTTTCTGTTCTAATGTAAGTGCCTAACAATAATCTTTGGATTTTGGATATTGAACTGAAATCATCTGCTAAAGTTCCTTTTCACGAACTTAGCTGTTTGCCGTTTTAGGTTGTGTGTAACTCTATAGACCAAGTTCTGAAGAAGATGCGATGATTGTTGGTATTCAGGTATTCATCTATGGCCCCCGGTTGGTTCTTATATTGAAAAACAGCCTACAACTAAACTACCTATACTTACCTTCCGCTGACTTCAACGCTCCTGAGCAATTCTGATTATTTTGATCGATTCAGACTGTCCAGCGAACCTAGGAAAATCCACAATCAGATTTGGAAAAGTGGTTAAAATTTTGAAAGGAAAAGATGTCATAAATGTACCTATAAATCAACTTATATTGGCAACTAAACTCGGCGAAGAATGAAGACCACTCGCTTCAAGAATCACTTGACCCCACTACATCTGTCTGTCAGTATATCACCTCACTGGTTTATCAACATCAGTGATTTAGCAGTTCACTTACCATGAAAACTTGCATTTCCGCTCTTGCTCAATATTAAGTAGAGTTGCATAGCTATGTCTGCAGCTAACCCTGAATTGCTCCAAAGGTTGGAAGCTCTAATACTTCCGAATCCCAAGATCATTCTTTCTACATAAGATCCGGTTGCTGGTCTTGGGTGCTCTGCATTTAAATAGCTCTGAGTTGATACTGCAGTATATAATGCAGGACACGGCAGAGAAAATCTACTCTGGGCCAGAATTACCAGAATCATTGGCAATTCTGAGAATTTGAAAGAATCTCCCTCAAACAGTCACACGTTCACTTTGTGGACAATTGGGATAATTCTTCATTCCATCTTTATAATCCATTATAGGAATCAAAAGGATGGTTTTGAAGCAACATGTAGCTTCACCAGCCTTCGCTCCAGTGAATTCAACTCCTCAGTTTCCAATATGAAACGGACTCCTCCTTAAACAAACAACGGAGGCTGTTGTTAGAGCAACAGCGTTGACATGACTTCTTGGTTCAGCGGTTCATTTAGCTTGCAACAAAACTTCAGTAAGACTTTTTCAAGAGAATATAGAATACTCTGTTGAATTGAAAACGCCGACAGTCTTCAACAATCTCGACACCATAGGCCATCCTGTGGTCTGTTGACAGTCCTACAACTCCCATCTATCGGCGAGAGTAAGAGCTACTATGTAGTCTCAAGTGACAAGATTCCTTTTTCAGCTGAGGAAAACTAAGAACTCCAAATTCATGCAACCTACATGAGGATTGTGTTGTTATCAATAAATATCAGCATCACATGTTGAATTCGATACTGATCATTTGGATCTCACTACAACTCCTTGCAATAGAATGCAACATATCATGACAATTGCCATTGCTCGAGTGCTTTCCCATCTACAATGGAATTTCACTCGAACTCTTATAGAAGACTCATTTGCTCCAACTTGGATTTGGAGCAGGAAAGAAGCGGACAAAGATTTGAGATAAAGACAAAATAAACTAAAAATAAACTTGACATTACACTGTCAGTGTTTTTGAAAGATGTAGGTAACGCAACTACATGAACAGCCACTACGTTTATAGGACATAGGCAGCTTGTGCTACACTTCAAGCCACTACTCTGAGGGCGGCTAATGGGTGTAATAAGTGTCCAATAACTGTCCAAGACCTGCGCCATGTCCAAACTTACCGGCTAGTAGTCAGACTCAAAATCTACAGGTTGCTCGGTTAATCCCATTCCCATTTCGTCTTCTTTGACAACTTCCTCATTTCCAATGTTCTGCTCATCTTTGACTTCAAGATCATCCTTTATGTCGGATTTTTGGGTCTCGATTACTGGAGCTTCCTTTGCCTGATCACTAACAAATGAGAGTGTGAGAAGTTGCCTTAAATGATGCAGGGTCGTGACACAAAACTAACTTCTAGAGTTCTAGAAATGAACTTTAGGTTGCCAAGTGTAATGGTGTCATAATGGCCATAGTGATTGACTAGGTTTATACTGAGGTTACTACACGGAGTAATCAACTCACGTTCCCTCATCAGCGGGTTTCTCAGCTTTACACTTGTAGCAGGTAGTACGGTGAGGGTAATTGTACCCGTCACACTCCCCTGCTTTGCACCACCAGCCCAGGTCACCAATCAGGTCCTCGTGGGCCTGGGGAATCGGAAGATGTGAAAACTTACAGCATAGGAACCCTAGCACGTCCAGCCCAGCTGTTCCATGCCGATTTTCAAGTCTGTTGAAACTTGGAGAGCCGCTGTATCTTATGTCAATATCCGTTCTTATGGTCCGTTCTTATGGTATCCGAGAATTTCAATCAACGATAAATACAGAACCTTGTCATGGATAACAGTCATGCTTTCGTAGAGCTTGGTGTATTTCTCAATATCATCAGTTGATTTTTGCCTCTGCGCCTTCTCCAGTCGTCTCAGAGCTATTCTTCGGACTTTGAACAGGGCCTTCACATCTACCTCGCCTTCTACCAGCTTTCTTTCTTTATCCGCCTGAAAGAAAAGTGCCATGTTGTCTCTCTGATAACAAAGAAGAAAGGAAGGGATTGATAAGAATTTCGAAAACAGCCTGGCTTTTTGCATACAAGGATGAAGAATTTATAACCTGTAGAGCCTCAAAAAGTTCGAGGTACCCGTTGAACACATCTTCAAGGGGTTTGCCTTTTATTTTGACACCCTCTTTGTTCTTAAAACCTCCGTCCTGTGAATAAAAGCACTGATTTATTGACACTATTTCACGGTATTACCGTCACTAAACTCATAAAGTGTAACGTATCACTGAAACCAGTTTGTGACGTATTGCTGACACCAGTGTATGACGTATCACTGACACCAGTGTGTGACGTATCGCTGACACCAGTGTATGACATATCGCTGACACCAGTGTGTCACGTATCACTGAAACCAGTTTGTATTGCTGACACCAGTTTATGACGTATCACTGACACCAGTGTATGACGTATCGCTGACACCAGTGTGTGTGACATATCGCTGACACCAGTTTGTGACA
The DNA here is from genome assembly GCA_946803715.1 of Beroe ovata. Lineage (NCBI taxonomy): Eukaryota > Metazoa > Ctenophora > Nuda > Beroida > Beroidae > Beroe > Beroe ovata. Next base: position 65,940 of record CAMPET010000317.1, read on the forward strand.
TATCGCAGATCGCTGACAGCAGTGTGTGACGAATCGTTGACACCAGTTTATGACATACCACTGACACCAGTGTGTGACATATCACTGACACCAGTATGTGACGTATCGCTGAGACCATTGTGTGACATTTCGCTGACACCAGTTTGTGACATATCACTGACACCAGTTTATGACGTACCACTATAAGTGGCACATCACAGACACCAGTGTGTCACTTACCACTTCGCTTCGTTCTTTTTTGCACTTGAAACACTTTTCACGTCCATTGTAGTTGGTGACGGGTCCAGGGCAGTCCTTACAAATCCAATCATTTGCCTTCTTCTTCCGTGGTGCTTCAGCTGGCGGATTACACAAAGGTGAGATAAGATAATACACTTTCATCATTGCTAAAAGAATCGCCTGAAAGTTTTGATCGCCCCCTCCCCCCCCCCGACTTGAAGAATGAAGATGTCATGTTTAACCAACCTTTCTTAGCATTCTGAGAAAGCGCTGCTGCTTTCCTCGCTTGTACGATCTTATCATTGCGCCGCGGGGCGTCGTGATAGTACCTTGGTGGAGACCTTCTACCTGCAAAGAGCCATATTTGGTCATAATCACGCATCATATTCCCATATTTGGTTATAATCACGCACCAAATTCCCATATTTGGTTATAACAAATAACGCATCATCATGTTCAGGGTGAAGAGTCGGAAGACCAGTTCGTGATACTTCGCCTCAATTAATTCACGACATAATTACTGAATTTCATTTATCAATTTCTATCAGAAAGGTTCCGCCTACTGCGCTCCATAACAATACTCACCTCTACGATCGTCCCTGTAGTAATTGCCGCGATGCTCCAGCGGAGGTGGTCCACCCCACTCCCCATGTCTGCCATCGCCATCCCCCTGTCTGCCACACTTCACACAGCACGGCTCGGTCATCCTGTTGAAATTCCCACACACACAGGTGTACCCATCTTGGTGGAACTCCTCCCTCCGAAAATCACCGTATCCCCGACCCCGGTCCCTAGGGTCGACATACATGTTGGGTTGTCGTGACGATTCTCCTCGCAACTCACACTCGTCTCTATGACGACCACACTTGTAACAATCGGATCGGGTCGGGAACACGTCCACCTCGCAGTGCCCGCAGATCCAATCCGGGCCCCAGGTCCTGCGAGTGCTTGGGGAGGGACCATATGGATCGTCGTCCATCCTCCGTCTCTTGGCAGGTGATTGATCAGTGGATCTGCTCTGCGTGCTGTGGTTGAGAGAAACACCCGGGCCAGAGTTACCATGGAGCTTGTGGGAATCCTGGTCACTGTTATTGATCGTGATACTCAAGCTCATGGGGTCCGGTTTACAATTCCGACACTCGCTGTCCGCGTTGTAGTTTGCGTAGTCACACTCCGGGCATCGCCATGTTCCACCGTTGTCGTTGATATTCCGGGACTCGGATTTCCGTTGCGGTCGGGGCCCGGTCTCGCCCCTCACCGTTGTGCATTTGTAACAATCGCACCGCTCGGGAGCGTTGCGTGTTCCACAGAGAGTACACTGCCAGTCGGGTTCCCGGTATGCTCTGTTGTTTCCGTCGTAGGGAGGAACTTTGTTGAGGGGTGAAACAGGGCGGCTTGGGGGTCTTGGGAGAAGTCGGCCGGGTCCCATCATTCCTCTAGGGGGAGGGGAGTGAGGTCTCCGAGGTGGAGAGGGTGGTCTGCGTGGGGGTGCGGCATCGGCCACGTGCTTATCACGTTTACACTTGAAACACACGGAGTTCCCCGCCCTGTTCTCCAGCTCACAAAACCGGCACACCCAAGGCACACCCTCGCGGAATGCACGCATATCATCGGACTCGAATCGGGAAATGGAGCATTTGAAACACGTCTCCCGACGGGAGAAGTTGTTAGCTTTGCACTTGTAGCACGACCAGTCCAGAGCTGATTTTCCCTTGATCTGGAGCTCCGATTGGGTTTTGGTGATGCCGCACTTGAAGCACGTGATCCGAGCACTGTAGTTTTTCACGTGGCACCTCGCACAGAACCATTCCCCTTCACGCATCGTCTCCGATTTTGGGTCGGGGGTTTTCCTTTTTGTGGCCATGGCTAGAGGGAAGAATGAGGTGTTATTATAGGTGAGTAAGTGAGAATTGGGTATTAGTCAACGTTGCAAAAATGGTGGTAAATTTGAAGATGAATTGATTTCGGCTGATTATTAGTCTAGTGAAACAGATACGTCTAGTGAGACAGATACGTTTGTACACACGAATATCTCATATAAACCTAACACATTGCATACATCACTACTTATAATATATTTATAATAAATATTACTGATCATTTTATCTAACGAAATAACTGAAACTATCGAATAATCAATCTAAATTATTCTAATGAAATAAGTTAAATGGAATAAACTCAACTGAAAATGAATGTTAACCTATGTAATGCAGATGGACTGAATATAAAATAAATCACATTATGGCGGGTTTTATCATTAATCATGAATTGAAAATTTCAGGTATTCGTTACACAGAAGAGGGTCGGATGGTTTTTAATTTACAGAATTCACAAATCAAAAGAGACCTAACTTCGTATTTGTATGATCATGCTGCAAGGACCCTAGTTCATGCAAGAAAGTTTGGAGTTCTTTTCCAATTACCGACTCATGCAATTAAATTTTTGGATGGCAGAAGTGTATGATAGAGAACCTTGCATTGTTTGTCGGCCACCGAATCCCCTTTTTTTCCTAGCAGCATCGCGATCATGCCCCAGACTGAAATATGTTGCAGGAACGTGTGAGCTTGGTACTTGCGGCATGGATCAAATGATTAACATTTTTAGATGGTTGGATATCAATAATATACTGAAAAATAAACAAAACTTTAAAATACACACGGCAAACATTATACAACACTTATTAAACAGAGACTAATTGGCAGCTCAAATAAATAAACAGAAAAATAACTTAGATCTACAAGATTATATTATTTTCATATCTATTATTTCTAGATCTACAAGATTATATCATTTTCAAATATCTTAATCGCGAGATATCATTTCTACTGATCGTTTACCTTCTTGTAAATCCTCTCGGCTTTGGTTCCCTTCTCCGATTCCAGTCTGAGAACCATTGTGTCCTCGTTTGGGAGGGTCCGGACTAACTCGTACTCAAAACTCGGAGTTCGGTGTCTCTCCTGAGGGGGGAGAGAGGAGGATTGGACTACCCTCTGGAATGAGGGGAAGAGAGGAGGATTGGACTACCCTATGGAATGAGGGGGAAGGAAGGTTGGAACACCCTATGGAATGAGGGGTAAAGAGGGTTGGACTACCCAATGGACTGAGGAGAGAGGAGGGTTGGACTACCCTATGGAATGAGGGGGAAGAGGGCTGGACTACCCTAAGGGCCGAGGGGGAAGGAGGGTTGGACTACTATATGGATTGAGAGGGAAGGAGGGTTGGACTATCCTATGGAATGAGGGGAGTACAAATCTGCAGTCTAAATCTGTGGGACTACAAAGTGGACTGCTGCGATTTCAGCTGGTAACGCGTACTTAAAAATCGAGTTAACTTTAACTTGGGACTTCGAAGAGAAGGAAAAAACTAAAAGTAGAAAGTTTTCGTAATCACTTGAAAACGCGAACATTCTGAGACATGTCATCTACCTTGATGGTTTCTCCATCCCATTCAGTGTTCACGACAGCCTCCTCTCCATTAATTTCTGTCTCGGTGAACTTGTCTCCTATCTCGTACACCTGTCATGGGTAACTGTCATGTGGGTGGACCATCAAAAATAGAGGTCAGAGGTCTCACATCCCGGTGCGGTTGGGGTACAGCACCCCCACTCTGACTGCATGGGCCCTCTTCTTTGCGCTCTCTCCTCACCCCTCACTCCTCACTCCTCACCCCTCACTCCTCCCTGCTCACCTGATGTTTGGACCCCCGACCAGTGGTCGTCACCTCCACCGCCATATTATTCCCCTCTTGCGAGATGTGGTGTTCCGATGTCACCATGCCCGCCACCTGCCGCTTCAAGTACCCCACGTTACAATCCTTGAGAAATGGGTCAAAGTTCACGGACTCCGCCAGTCGCCACCGGCCCGAGAAGTTGGGGGAACCGGGCGGAGAGGGCGAGGATTTGCGGGTCTCCGTGGGCGGGACAGCTTCGGCCATGATCTGGTGATGAGGAGTTGAGATAGTTTTTTCAGGTGTAATAGTTTTCTCAGACGTGAGGATTTGGGATGAAAGTTTAGTGTGAACTCATGTTAAGTATAGTAGTCTCGGCATAAAAAGTAAATTGGAAAAACAATCAACATTATTATATGGGTCAACCGTCAAATATAAATGCATGTCAGCTCCTCAGCTAACTCAAGCTATCCTATCTCACCCGCGTATCTTTCAAACAATAAAACCCGACATAAAAACAGTCTCGAATAACAAGAAAAGAGCAAATGGCTAGCTTAACTTGCTGAGCTCGGATACGAAAATCTCAGTCTGGGAGAACTCCTCAATCCTCAAAATTTTCCTCGCTATTCTCGAGAAAAGTCTCTGGAACTCGCTACGTCACTCACTCTGAAAAAGGACAATGACGTCACTGAGATGAGATGTCATAATACAATTGGAAGCTACAGTGACTTACTCACTCCATTTTCGTACTCTTACCGGTGTCGGTACAACAATGACGCAACGATAAAACAACAAAACGCAACAATAAGACAACAATTACGCAACGACAGGAAAAGTTGCTAAACCCCACTCACACAACAAAAACGAGAACCTCTTCCATTGCTTTGTACCTAAACTATTCATATCAAAGGGAGTAGACCCCACCTGACCCCACTAACCTCACTAAAATGCCCCCACTAACCTCACTCAAATGCCCCCACTAACCTCANAAAATGCCCCCACTAACCTCACCGAAATGCCCCCACTAACCTCACTAAAATGCCGGCTTATCAGAATTGCTCCCTCCCCCCGGTTTCGGCTCACTACACCGGAAACAGTCGACCCGACGTGAGAAGTTGTTCCCACCACAAGATGGACAAGTCCAGTCACCGGGCCGGGAATCTGCTGTGGGACCGCCGGGCCTTCTCTCACCGGTGTTGGATCGTCTATTGACACCACCGTCATCGTTATTCCTCATGGTGTCATGTNCTGATCGTTTACCTTCTTGTAAATCCTCTCGGCTTTCGTTCCCTTCTCCGATTCCAGTCTGAGAACCATCGTGTCCTCGTTTGGGAGGGTCCGGACTAACTCGTACTCGAAACTCGGAGTTCGGTGTCTCTCCTGAGGAGGAGAGAGGAGGGTTGGACTACCCTATGGGCCGAGGGGGAAGGAGGGCTGGACTACCCTATGTATTGAGAGGGAAGGAGGGTTGGACTACCTTATGGACTGAAGGAGGAGGTAGTACAAATCAGCAGTCTCAATATGTGGGACTACAAAGTGGACTGCCGTGATTTCAGCTTGTAACGCGTACTTAAAACTCGAGTTAACTTAAACTTGGGACTTCGAAGAGAAGGAAAAAACTAAAAGTAGAAAGTTTTCGTAGTCACTTGAAAACGCGGACATTCTGAGACATGTCATCTACCTTGATGGTTTCTCCATCCCATTCAGTGTTCACGACCGCCTCTTCTCCATTTATCTCTGTCTCGGTGAATTTGTCTCCGATCTCGTACACCTGTCATGGGTAGCTGTCATGTGGGTGGACCATCAAAAATAGAGGTCAGAGGTCTCACATCCCGGTGCGGTTGGGGTAGAGCACCCCCACTCTGACTTAGTGGGATTGCATGGGCCCTCTTCTCTACGCTCTCTCCTCACCCCTCACCCCTCACCCCTCACTCCTCACTCCTCACTCCTCCCTGCTCACCTGATGTTTGGACCCCCGACCAGTGGTCGTCACCTCCACCGCCATATTATTCCCCTCTTGCGAGATATGGTGTTCCGATGTCACCATGCCCGCCACCTGCCGCNTTTGTGGCCATGGCTAGAGGGAAGAATGAGGTGATATAGGTGAGTAAGTGAGCTTTGGGTATTAGTCAACGTTGCAAAAATGATGGGAAATTTAAAGATGAATTGATTTCGGCTGATTTGAAGATAATTGAACAACGAAGTCTAGTGGAACACACACGTTTGTACACACGAATATCTCATATAAACCTAATACATTACATACATCACTACTTAATAAATATTACTGATCATTTTGTCTAACGAAATAACTGAAACTATCGAATAATCAATCTAAATTATTCTAATGAAATAAGTGAAATGGAATAAACTAAACTGAAAATGAATGTTAATCTATGTAATGCAGTTGGACTAAATAGAAAATAAATCAAGTTATGGCGGGTTTTATTATTAATTGAGAATTGAAAATTTCAGGATTTCGTTACACAGAAGAGGGTCGGATGGTTTTTAATTTACAGAATTCACAAATCTAAAGAGACCTAACTCCGTATGAGCATGCTGCAAGGACCCTAGTTCATGCAAGAAAGTTTGGAGTTCTTTTCCAATTACCGACTCATGCAATTAAATTTTTGGATGGCAGAAGTGTATGATAGAGAACCTTGCATTGTTTGTCGGCCACCGAATCCCCTTTTTTTCCTAGCAGCATCGCGATCATGCCCCAGACTGAAATATGTTGCAGTAACGTGTGAGCTTGGTACTTGCGGCATGAATCAAATGATTAACATTTTTAGATGGTTGGATATTAATAATTTAGGTACTGAAAAATAAATAAAACTTTAAAATACACACGCGGCAAACATTATACAACACTTATTAAACAGAGACTAATTGACAGCTCAAATCTATAATATAAAGGAATAAGCCAAAGTGTGAAAGTGGTTTCTGTGTATACGATTATCTCGACCTAGGGGAATTGGAGAGCCGGGATTTTTTGCAAGGTGGTAGAAAAATAAATTCCGCTCTTGATGATCATTTCCGATTTTTGATTTAGGTCTTACATTTTCTGTAATCGGCGTCAGAAGTTTTGGGAAAGGATGCAAAAATCAATAAATAGTGTAGCAGAAATTTGCATTTAACGCCGTTGCTATGCGATATAGGAATTGCACGTGCAAGTGAATGCGCGCGTACGGATACGTCCTCATTTCGTTGTTTCTTTGTTTNTCTGAGAAAGCGCTGCTGCTTTCCTCGCTTGTACGATCTTATCATTGCGCCGCGGGGCGTCGTGATAGTACCTTGGTGGAGACCTTCTACCTGCAAAGAGCCATATTTGGTCATAATCACGCATCATATTCCCATATTTGGTTATAATCACGCACCAAATTCCCATATTTGGTTATAACAAATAACGCATCATCATGTTCAGGGTGAAGAGTCGGAAGACCAGTTCGTGATACTTCGCCTCAATTAATTCACGACATAATTACTGAATTTCATTTATCAATTTCTATCAGAAAGGTTCCGCCTACTGCGCTCCATAACAATACTCACCTCTACGATCGTCCCTGTAGTAATTGCCGCGATGCTCCAGCGGAGGTGGTCCACCCCACTCCCCATGTCTGCCATCGCCATCCCCCTGTCTGCCACACTTCACACAGCACGGCTCGGTCATCCTGTTGAAATTCCCACACACACAGGTGTACCCATCTTGGTGGAACTCCTCCCTCCGAAAATCACCGTATCCCCGACCCCGGTCCCTAGGGTCGACATACATGTTGGGTTGTCGTGACGATTCTCCTCGCAACTCACACTCGTCTCTATGACGACCACACTTGTAACAATCGGATCGGGTCGGGAACACGTCCACCTCGCAGTGCCCGCAGATCCAATCCGGGCCCCAGGTCCTGCGAGTGCTTGGGGAGGGACCATATGGATCGTCGTCCATCCTCCGTCTCTTGGCAGGTGATTGATCAGTGGATCTGCTCTGCGTGCTGTGGTTGAGAGAAACACCCGGGCCAGAGTTACCATGGAGCTTGTGGGAATCCTGGTCACTGTTATTGATCGTGATACTCAAGCTCATGGGGTCCGGTTTACAATTCCGACACTCGCTGTCCGCGTTGTAGTTTGCGTAGTCACACTCCGGGCATCGCCATGTTCCACCGTTGTCGTTGATATTCCGGGACTCGGATTTCCGTTGCGGTCGGGGCCCGGTCTCGCCCCTCACCGTTGTGCATTTGTAACAATCGCACCGCTCGGGAGCGTTGCGTGTTCCACAGAGAGTACACTGCCAGTCGGGTTCCCGGTATGCTCTGTTGTTTCCGTCGTAGGGAGGAACTTTGTTGAGGGGTGAAACAGGGCGGCTTGGGGGTCTTGGGAGAAGTCGGCCGGGTCCCATCATTCCTCTAGGGGGAGGGGAGTGAGGTCTCCGAGGTGGAGAGGGTGGTCTGCGTGGGGGTGCGGCATCGGCCACGTGCTTATCACGTTTACACTTGAAACACACGGAGTTCCCCGCCCTGTTCTCCAGCTCACAAAACCGGCACACCCAAGGCACACCCTCGCGGAATGCACGCATATCATCGGACTCGAATCGGGAAATGGAGCATTTGAAACACGTCTCCCGACGGGAGAAGTTGTTAGCTTTGCACTTGTAGCACGACCAGTCCAGAGCTGATTTTCCCTTGATCTGGAGCTCCGATTGGGTTTTGGTGATGCCGCACTTGAAGCACGTGATCCGAGCACTGTAGTTTTTCACGTGGCACCTCGCACAGAACCATTCCCCTTCACGCATCGTCTCCGATTTTGGGTCGGGGGTTTTCCTTTTTGTGGCCATGGCTAGAGGGAAGAATGAGGTGTTATTATAGGTGAGTAAGTGAGAATTGGGTATTAGTCAACGTTGCAAAAATGGTGGTAAATTTGAAGATGAATTGATTTCGGCTGATTATTAGTCTAGTGAAACAGATACGTCTAGTGAGACAGATACGTTTGTACACACGAATATCTCATATAAACCTAACACATTGCATACATCACTACTTATAATATATTTATAATAAATATTACTGATCATTTTATCTAACGAAATAACTGAAACTATCGAATAATCAATCTAAATTATTCTAATGAAATAAGTTAAATGGAATAAACTCAACTGAAAATGAATGTTAACCTATGTAATGCAGATGGACTGAATATAAAATAAATCACATTATGGCGGGTTTTATCATTAATCATGAATTGAAAATTTCAGGTATTCGTTACACAGAAGAGGGTCGGATGGTTTTTAATTTACAGAATTCACAAATCAAAAGAGACCTAACTTCGTATTTGTATGATCATGCTGCAAGGACCCTAGTTCATGCAAGAAAGTTTGGAGTTCTTTTCCAATTACCGACTCATGCAATTAAATTTTTGGATGGCAGAAGTGTATGATAGAGAACCTTGCATTGTTTGTCGGCCACCGAATCCCCTTTTTTTCCTAGCAGCATCGCGATCATGCCCCAGACTGAAATATGTTGCAGGAACGTGTGAGCTTGGTACTTGCGGCATGGATCAAATGATTAACATTTTTAGATGGTTGGATATCAATAATATACTGAAAAATAAACAAAACTTTAAAATACACACGGCAAACATTATACAACACTTATTAAACAGAGACTAATTGGCAGCTCAAATAAATAAACAGAAAAATAACTTAGATCTACAAGATTATATTATTTTCATATCTATTATTTCTAGATCTACAAGATTATATCATTTTCAAATATCTTAATCGCGAGATATCATTTCTACTGATCGTTTACCTTCTTGTAAATCCTCTCGGCTTTGGTTCCCTTCTCCGATTCCAGTCTGAGAACCATTGTGTCCTCGTTTGGGAGGGTCCGGACTAACTCGTACTCAAAACTCGGAGTTCGGTGTCTCTCCTGAGGGGGGAGAGAGGAGGATTGGACTACCCTCTGGAATGAGGGGAAGAGAGGAGGATTGGACTACCCTATGGAATGAGGGGGAAGGAAGGTTGGAACACCCTATGGAATGAGGGGTAAAGAGGGTTGGACTACCCAATGGACTGAGGAGAGAGGAGGGTTGGACTACCCTATGGAATGAGGGG
>CAMPET010000318.1:4233-14636 GCA_946803715.1 Beroe ovata
AATAATAATAATAATAATAATAATAATAATAATAATAATAATTAAATAAGGTTATCATGATTTGAAAATGTTCTCTAAAGTTGGCTTTAAGCTATTTAGTGATTTTTCGTGGCAGATGCTTTTTACTTGTCTTTGACTTGATCCCTTTCTATTTTTCCTTCATTTAAATAGTCATCTCAATGGTGGCTATTGGCAACTAATTGATATGGTTTACTGCTAAGAATCAGTGGTTTGAACTGTTGGTGACACATCAATCATGACCAGTTCATATTTACCATGCATCAATCCACTCAGTTTAAGTGTTTGTTGATCACTTATTTAATCATTTGCAAATATTTCTTGACTTCAACCTTGTTAGTAAAGATTTTACCCTCATTGATGTGAACCAATAATCATATAATCTATGTGCAGCTATGGCAAGACGATTGCTAAATCGTGGACCAAGAGCAAGAGGACGGGGAGGCAGTGCTTCTGCTTCCGCTCACACCAGACTCTCTAGTTCACAACCAGTCTCAGCACAAACTGCACCAGCTCAAACTACACCAGTGCCAGCCACTCAGCCACCAGCTACATCAACCATCAATGCAACAGTTCAGCCAACACAGACTGGTCAGTCTCTATTCAAAAACCATTGATCAATGATATTGATAATATCACCAGAGTATATCCATTGAATTATAAATTTGAATTATAAATTTGACAGCACAACTAAAAGCTATAATTTTCTTCAGTCATAAAAGCCGTCACTTTTAACAAGGATCACCCAAGTATATCAAGGATATGTTCACTTACCATGGGTTCACACCAAGGCTAAAGACCCCAGAGCCTATCATTCATGGGACTCATGATCTCCAACAACCTCCCAACTCATATCAAATAATGACTCATTTAGAAAAGTCATAGCATCCCTGTTTCCAATTCAGAAACTCAAACTGACTAGATGAATTTCAAGCCATTAGTGCTTTCATTAGGCAAAATATCGCTATCATTTCTTTTGCTCACTTTTTCACACCGCTTCTTTTAATCCAAGCTCAATGTGATGAATCCAATTCAATTTTCAGTTGAACATAAACTTCGCATGTTCAAGACCTCCAAATTGGTAAAGTACAGAGCCAATGCTAGGAAAATCAAGGATGAAGTTGTTAAAAATGGATTGTAAGTCCATCATTGTTATATGTAAGCAATGTTATGTATGTAATTTACATACATTTACGACCCCCTGGTGAACCCCCCTGACGATCACTTTCTGACCTTATTTGACCCCCTCTTTACTCTGGTGACTAACTTGTGAACCCCTGCTGACCACCTGGTGAACTCCCTGTCACCCCATATGACCACTTTTTGTCCTGCTTGGGTATTGAAATGATCAGTTAACTCATTCCAGAGTATAATCATTCCAGGGTAAGTTTGACCAGGAGGAAGGCATGCTATTCCTCTGGCAAGTAGGGGGGATGCAACATGCATTAATGTCAGTATTTGGAAAAATCCCAAAACTGACATTGACATTAATGCACATTAATGCACATTAATGCACTTAAATGCACACAAATTGAACTAATTCTGTACCACTTTTTGACCTTTTCTTCCACTTCATGTATTTGACAGATACTATCTGTTGCTCCCGCCTCCCAATTCAAGAGTGGTATCTGGTGCAGTGGTGCTCCCAACTCGAGAAGTAGTATTAGTAGTTACCGTACCAACACAAGAAACAGCATCGTTAACTACCTAGTCCAACTCAAGAAATAATGTTCCTAGCTCCCAACTCAATAAGTAGTATCTTCAGCTCCCAAATCAAGAAGTAGTATCTATTATTCTATTATACCTAAAGCACCGGCCAACCGTATTCGTAGCCCCCCATTCCCAACTCGAGAATTACCTAATACCTGTAGCCCCCAAATAATATAATAGCCTCAAGAATTGGAAAAGTGTCTCTAACTCTAAAGTCAGGAAGTATTTTCCAGTGATGTCATATACCTAGCTCATGATATCCCCTTATGATAGTCGTCTATAAGCCCATGAGTCTCCTAGAATCTGGTGGTAGTTTACCAACCCTTCTGGTTCTATGAGGTCCTCCTGACGGGCTCCTGTATCCCCTTATGTTGGCTGATGATTTTCTATGGCCCCTATCGGTTCTAAAGGGTTCTATCCACGGTTATTTGTGTCGCCTCATGGCTCCATAAGGTCCTGTGCGACCATTTGAGAATCATTATGATTCCTGATGGTCTGTGATGACAGCTTATGGTTCCCTATTTGGTCACTGATGATCATGGATGTTCCAACTAGAGAAAAAGTATCAGTAATCGATGTTCCCAATTCGAGAAGTGGCATCTGTGGCTTGAATTGCTCTCATAGTCATCAGTCGGGCTTAAAATCAACGTAGGTCGGGGACCGTGTTGTGCGCGATTGGTTTTTCATTCTCATTTGGGACTTAGATGAGCTGAAGTTCTTGATATTCTCACTTAGATAAACATGTGTATTAATGTCAGTATTTCGAAAAAACGCGAAACTGACATTGACATTAATGCACATTATTGCACATTAATGCACATTATTGCACATTAATGCACGTTGCATCCTCCCCGGCAAGTATCCCTTTGTGCAAGTCACTTCATCTGAGCCACAACTAATGTTTCTAGCACAGATGTTGTACACCAGGCACAAGATCTGGGGAAAATCTGTGTGTATTGTCCCCTTGTGGCGTGGCTGTGCTGGCCGATGTCACAGGAACAGCACATATGTGTAATCATTAACTGTGTTTTCTATAATGTACTCACTGGAAATCCTTTCAGTAATATGAATGAGGCATTACGTACCCTGAGAGAAAACGGGCAATCATTCTCCTGCTCCACGGCGTACAACTTAAAACACCTGCTGTTTGTTGACGTCGTAAGTATATTATAACAGCTTAATTGCACATTAACAATGATAGCAAATCCAACAGGCACTATAAGTGACTGCATTATTCCATTGCTCTTTAAACATACTCTGCCATCTTATGGACATTAATATCACCTATGATGAACCTATTCCACTTTTTTCCATATCCCTGGAATGTAGTACAGTAGAAGGCAGTCTAGGTTAGCATTTGCATCCTTTCTGGTGTCCTGAGATGATTTTGATTGCCCATTCAGGTTAGTCCCAATGAACTGGATGACGTAATACGACAATGGATAAGAGGAACTCCTTTCGGTGTTACACCGAAAATCAGTGTCTTTTTCAAGTTGGTGAACAGCGCGGTACGTTATCTTGTTGTTTGCAATTTGTTCTCGTTCTTATAGCACTTGTTATACTCAAGCAAGACCTTTATTGGAGTAACTAGAAAACCCGCCAAGTGGACGTGACACACAACCCATTGGAAAGACAACAGGACGTTACTTTAGAACGACAGCTTAATATGACCTGTGATCAAGATCCAACGTACTTACTACTTATTTGGAACAATGATTTTATGAGGGAGCACTTGGTCACATGTCGGCCATTGTTCGAATAAGCACAAAAAATAGTGCTTGCCCGCTTGTCTGACTTTCTTTAATAGTTTAACTTTGCGTGGCGTATTGAAAATAACATCGTATTTTGCGTGAATCAAAAAGAATAACTGCAGAGCAGAAGCAACAACTCAAGAGAAATTTGACCATTGCTCGAATCAGAACCTACTTGCATTCGTTCCATCAACGAATACTAGCACGTTATCAAAGCACCATCATCAAAAATGAGCTCCCAGTTCACTATTAAAGTAGTAGCACGTGTCCATGTCAACGCGTACTTAAAATCAGCACGTACATTTCGTTACGGATAACCGGACAGACAAACTAACAAGCATATTATAATATAGATTCCTGCCCACTTATCAGGCTCGCCGTATGGTTGCTGACCCTGGGTATTCCCACAGGGTGGAAAACCTCATTGGGGATGTAAGTTTCAATTATCAGTTAAACTTGTCCGGTGTCGGACAAATTGTCCCTTTTCCCATGGGTGTATGTGTTCATTCAACCATATGTTCGTTTAAGTTCAGGTTTACACAGGTCATCCCAATTAAAGGAATATGATAGAAGCAGGAAGAACAAAGATTGTTTGTTTGGTTTTTAGACACAATAAAGCAGTTGTTTGCTATCCAGCTAAATAGGGAACATGTGTTGGTTTGGACTTTTCAGCAGTAGTGGTGTTGAGTTATTTCACAGCCAATACACAGCCACATCAACCGAAAAACAAATCAATTCAAAAACATCACTGCCGCAAGCATCTATATTCAGAAAGCATTGTTTGTATCATATTATATTAGTTAGGGGTTGGGACATGATTAATGGGAAAATCATTGCAACCACAATATTTTTGCACCAATGTGTTCCTAAGGGTGTCTATAAACACCTCTGAGTTTACTCAATTCCGACTCGAGGTGGAAGTTGGTCATTTTCGGTTGGGCGTGACTTCGGATGATAGATTGCTTGAATCAGCTTGAATTGCTTACTCACTCGAAGCGCGTCACCCGATGTTAGAGTTGCCACAATAGTCAAAGACTGGATAGCATAGTAGTGTTTTTGCCTGTGGATCAAAGGTTTAGTATTCCTCTATATTTTGGTCAATCGATTGGGTCGTTCTAGCTAGTGGGCTTGAATCGAGTCACGACCAGCCTAGGCGGTTATTTGGACACTGTGAAGTCAATTTCACTACCTACATGGATGATAGTACACATTCAGTGCCCTCATCTGCCTCCAAGCTCTCTTAAGAAAAGTAGAAAAATTTACCCACGCTCGACCACGCCCTTGATTATCTCGTTACACTGACCAAATAGCAACTTGATTCCATGTCCTACCCCACTTAGCCGATGACTAACACATTTTAGTGCCATTATTTGCCTCTTTATTTCTTTTCTAAGAAAAGTTGAAAAATTTTCCCACACTCGACCACGCCCATCCGAAAATGACCAACTTCCACCTCGAGTCGGAATTAAGTAAACTCAGAGGTGTTTATAGACACCCTTAGGAACACATTGGTGCAAAAATATTGTGGTTGCAATGATATTCCCATTTGCCTTCCCACCCCTAGCTAATATACTTATTATCATTTATTTAAAATGAAATACTTCATACTATGAATGATATCCCATCGAGCTATCAACTTTTATGATTAATTTGTAGTGTGAAATTGTTGCTAGTTTTCAAGTTTTTATGTGGATAATATAATAATTCAAATCTCTGATTGTAACTCTGGAGTATCGCGATGAAATTTGGAGGTCAAGTTGATATCGACAATTAGTATTTCTCAGCCATCTTGACACTACTAGAGACTTAAATTTTTCCGCAAAAACTTACAGCAAATATCTGCTAGACCTACAAATTCCATCTGAATACTTCAAACTGAAAGCTTTATTTATAACATCTATTTTCGTCCATTCTGTGACACACTCTGTAATCTGTATCACTAATTATGTTGTCTAATTCTTCTGTATTGTATATCAGATTTCCCTCGTTCATCAGTCATCGCAGTATTCTTCACTTGCCTGACTTCAAAAGGAAAGAACTCACTTGACTTGCCAATATGTTTGAATAGGATTATAAACTGCCTAATGTCGTTTTACATGGAAGTCATACTACCAGCACTGTCATCAGAAAAAAGTTCATGGAAATTTCTATGCGATTCAAAGGTTATGATTGATGCAATTTGCAATGCTCGCAGTGATACTTTGCAGTCAATCTTGGGATATGTCATATGGTGACCATTCCTCAGTTACCCTAACCGCTAATCGTTATCCATTTAGACTTGCGCAAAGAAAGCAGTTTTTAGCAAAATAACATAATTTCAGATATTTACTGTACCTTGGTGTCCCAATTGTTCGGTTGAACTGGAATATGACTTTGACGACGACATATTTGTTTGTATTAAATGCAGGTACTGTTTCTTCAACGTCATTTGTTCACCAGGTACTCCGGAAACAGTACAAATTATGTTCATGTGAAAGTATATCAATGACCCCCTGGTGAACCCCTTCCGACCCTATTCATGTAAATCAATGGGCATGCTCCCAGCCTGCACCCTGAACGCCCTCTAAATAAGGTCATAAAGTGATCACCAGGGGAAGAAGGGGATCACCAGGGGACAGAAGGGGATCACCAGGGGACAGAAGGGGTAATTGATATACTTTCATACGACCCAAATTATATTTGATATTAGATAAGCTAATATCATCCTTTTCAGGTGCACCATTCATTTGGAAACTGCTATCTCATCGCTCAATAAATTCTCTGGATCATTTAAACAAATGCTGATAATATTGTATGGGCTTTCTTGTGACTCAACAGGTTAGTGGGGATAATGCACCCATGAATGTGATGAGCTAAGAAAGTATGGAAAGTATGGAAAATATGAGCACAGGCTGGGGCAAATATTTGTCCATTGTCGCAGTGTGTGTGGATTGTGGAAGTGGAATCACAATTTTTTGTGTTTTCGCGTAAACATAGGCATTGTGGTTTTCTGTGATTGAGGTTCTCTGGGACTCATAAATCTCGATTTTTGACCTCGATACTTGCCCGTGATAATTGAGCACAGTTCTTAACATGGTTCCTCCTGCCAGCCTGGGCAGCTCAACAGTCGGTCTTCGCCAAAGTTGTAATAATGTTTGTGAAAAGTCTCGTTATTGGGAAATGTACAGGCACGTGTAAGAAAGGGGAGTGCCAGGTGGCCCCCTCGGAAAAATGGAATTTCTTTCAAGGACTTCACCCTTATGAGCAAAACTTTACCTCTGGGGCGCCCACAGACGCCACTTTAAGTGCATAACAAGCATAAAAACGACCATTGCAACTGATTTTAATTATAGAAAACTTTAGTCATATTTTGCAAACATCTTCAGATCAAAGGATTTCAGAGGAGGCAGGAGTACACAGGAAGTTTGTGTACGCAGTTCGTTGTGAGGTTTCGGAGTTAATCCAGGTATTTATCCACCACGGGGTTTACCAATAACCATCACTTCGCATCCTATCGTATCCTCAATTGAGCTGATTTTACTGGTAGGAATGGCTGTTAGAGAACTCTTCAACTCATCTTGGGGGACATGGTGAAACAGTTGAGATTGATGAAGCTCTGATGGGCCGCAGAAAATATAGGAGGTACTTCAGTATATACATAGTTAGATTTAACTCACAGCTGCATTCAACACCTTTCGCAATAATTTGGCCGGGTGTATATGTATCCGATTCGACGGACTACTACTCGACGGGCTCCCTAGTTCTTTATGGAGGAGCACTTTGTCACATTCCAGCCATTCCTCCAGATTAGCACTGACAGGTGATGCTTGCCCAGTTGTTTGACATCTGCTAATCTGTATGGTGCAAACTGCACATATTATCAAAGGCGCATTTCGGCGTAAGTGATACGAAAACAGTGTGACACGATATGAAAAAGGGTGACACAATATGAAAAGTGAGGGGGAAACACCCAAAATAGCACATGTTTATACACCGGCTGTAGGTAATATAATTAGCCACGACAACAATCATAATTGTCCCAGAGGAAAGAGAACAAGGAACCAATGGGTTCTTGGGATGGTGGAGAGAGGCTCGGGTAAAGCAATTTTCAAGACTTTGTCTAGGAGAACTACTCGTGAAATGTATCCAATAATAAAGCGTCACATTCTCCCAGGTACAGTTGGGGGAATGCAACGTGTCAGTATTTCGGCAAATGCCAAAGCTGGCACTGACACTTATGCACATAATATGTCTGATCTCCTAAAAACTATTTACTCTCTACTCTGATCCGTTTCTGTTTCCTTGTCACGTTTTTGTATCATGTGCCAACATTTCTGACAGGATCGATTGTTATGACGGATGAGTGGTCTTCCTACCAGATATTGAGTAGAGACACAGATTATGATCATCGAACCGTGAGTAATCGTATTGGCCCCATGTATTCTAGGAATATTTTTACCTCACTAATTTTATACGTCGAAAGATGTTGACTCTGTCAGCACAATTGAAATCATTCATAAGAGCGAGAATTAACTTTGAATTTAGGGAGGATACCGTTCTCTAACTAACATGAACCCGTGCTCAAATGTTAATATTTTCTTGTGTCCAGGTGAATCATTCCATCAGTTTTGTGAACCAAGACGGTGATACAACAAATACGATTGAAGGTACTTGGAAACATTTTCGCCAAGAGCTCCACACAACCGGGTTAGTTGACCCTCTTTTTCATTATTCAACCACATGGCCTTTGTTATCATACATAGTTTGGCGAGTTGCACCATGATGCTGTAATTCTTTGCACCAAATCCACGAAGTGCCATAGGTCGCAAAATTGGTTGTTGGTTGCGTAAGGCGCCAAGGGAAACTAAAAGCTAGTTCACAAGCATGTCACCCTCGCGCGTCAGAATTTTAAATTAAATTAGAGAACAATTCATGCGCGTTTTAGGGCTGCCGCGAATAGTGAGATGTCGTTCCTAAGTTAAGTCACATTTCTCATTTCGGCAAGTGTAATATGACCGGAAAGAGAATATTTGAGAGTCAGCTTGAAGAGAGATTATTGAAATGGAGCCTTCTTTACCGCGGATATACATGCCTTTGAACTTGCTCTGCTTTCTTTAAAAGTGCTAAAATCCTTAGAGCGAGGGCCGAGGAGTTCACTGAGTTCTTTATTAAAGAAACTTATTGAAATCCTTGTCTAGAGGTTTCTGAAGGTTTCCGAATTTTTCCAGAATTCTAGGCTTAGTTTCTTAGATTTCCGGAAATCCTAGGCTCAGTTTCTTATAGAAGAAACTGGGTGTAATCTTAAACCTATCAACCCAGTACCCAGGTTTAACTCTGACCATTTGAGTTTTTTGCTGGGATAGAATCCGCTCAGTAGAATGCTAGGCTGGATGCAGTTACCTCAACATTAAGCCGCGTGGTTTTGACGTGTGTTTCAAATCGGTGTTCAATAAAATTATTACGTGCTGCTGATGTGTCACGTATGGCGGATCAGAAGGCTCACCCGGAATTTTATCTCTGAAAAATAGAATATGACCCTTCTGCTCCGCACGTGGATCACAGGGTTCATCTAAGGTGAGCATTCTGATCCACGTGGCGCTTCTCTGGGGTCAAGTCAAAATTCGGTGATCCTCCTGATCCACCTTAGGTGGATCAGGAGGGTCACTCAAATCCAATTTAACCCCAGGGAAGCGCAACGTGGATCAGAAGGGTCACCTAAGATGGACCCTGTGATCCACGTGTGGATCAGGAGGGTCACACGGAAAAATAGAATTTGACCCTCCTGATCCATACACGTGGATCACCGAGTTCACTTAGGTGACCCTTCTTATCCACGTTGCGCTTCCCTGGGGTCAAATAGGATTTGAGTGATCATCGAATTTTGACTTGACCCCACAGAAGCGCCACGTGGATCAGAAGGCTCACCTCAGATGAGCCCTGTGATCCACGTGCGGAGCAGAAGGGTCAAATTCCATTTTTCAAAAATAAAATTCCAGGTGAGCCTCCTGATCCGCCATAGTCACGTGATCTGATAATTACACCCGTGATATGCCACGTGACCCGCAGGAGTTATACACACATACTGTAAACCTAATCAGAGAAATTAATTCATGTCAAATTTTAGACTTGCAGTCTGACAGGCGTTTAGGGACAAGAATTTAGAAGATGTCTTGATTACGTAATCAAGCTCAAAACCCCCTCCCCTCCTTAATCAATTGGAAACCCCTCCCCTGGTTGATATGGTAATACGTGAACGGTCCCGCATTTAAATTGTGAAAATATTACCCTCTCTTATTTTCAGTGATCTTGAATATCGCTTCGAATGGTTCATGCTGAAGAGGATTATCAGGGCGACTGACAAATGCAGCGATTCCAGCAAACTACTTTTCCAGAAAATGTGTTTGATCTTGAATAGATAGATACGTAACTGTACAAGTCCAGAAAATCTTTCAGAAATTTCATTTTCAATTAGAGATGGTCATATCATGTGATCCTAGATTCAAACCATTGATTGGCAAGGGAACTCTTGAGTGAAGAGAGAACTCAAGATCTTTATTTGTAGCTCAAGATCTTTATTTGCAGCTTTTTATCACCTGCTACTTTTACAACATTACCGGTTGTTACTTTGTACTTTTCACAGAAAAAGGTGAACTCTTGTATATCTTCTTTACGATTGAAACCATGAACCTGATGACACATTTCACGTATCTCAGTGCGGTATACCTAGATTCAGGCAGGCTGTTTTAGGCTAAGGCAACAAAACTTTTTATTTCTCACTGCTCTGTGCTCGCTTTCACTTGAGCACAGAGGCAGTAACTGTTACGGCCACCCTGACCCATACACGGAAATGGGCGCGCTTATGCATTAGGTTGTCAGAGTTTATCTGACCTTTGTTTCCCGCGCGCGCCTTCAGCTTCATCGAAAGGTCAGGCAACATCTGACAAG
>CAMPET010000318.1:16721-49163 GCA_946803715.1 Beroe ovata
ACGATAATTACTCTAATTGGGCAATTAACTAATTAAGTGGTCAAATATGAACAAAGGTATGGAGTCTGAAACAAAGAGTGGGTGCAATAGTATCATATCCCGTTAAAAAGAAACGTCTAAATCTCTTAGTTTTCGAGATATAGTCGATAATTACTTTAATTGGCCAATTAACCAATTAGGATATCGATGGAAAAATTTTTCATATATCCTAGTGCACGCTCCTTGTCCCAAGCTTTCATATACCGTTTCGATCATGTCTCGATCTTTTATGGTTCTCGAGTTTACTCAATTACCGTTTTGGTCGTCGTCGTCGTCGAGTCGGGTAAGGCACTAATTTTTGGAGTTTTTATTATTTTTCGCTATTTTATTGTGGAAAAACGGCTGGACCGATTTGCATGAAATTTTCAGGGTTCGTTCATATCGACATAGAGACGAGCTGTACAAATTTTTAAGGTGAACAGACTTCATTAACATGGTTTAATGATGGCGTGAAAATCGCGATTTTGGCGATTTGGTATATTTTTATATATTAGGGCTGGCAAGCGCGTTTGTGAAAACACGCTGAATGACTTCACCACTGCTTTGGGAGTTCATATCACTTCAAACCAGCACTGCCCTCGGCCCTTCGGGCCTCGCGCAGTGCTCCCGGCCCTACGGGCCGGGACCACGCCCATTTTCTTTCCGTGGCTGCGGGCGCTTGCCAGCGCCCTGATATATGGTAGTTTTAGCCAGACTCGGTCAGAGTCCTGTGGTCTGGTATCATGTGTCGATCTTCCCGGATGGTAATCCAGTAGGGTATGTGGTTGGTCATATTTTCATAACCATTGCGTCTGATTAGATCGTCAATGACATGTTTTGACTCTTCCAAATACTCCTGGTTGGAGCAACACTTCTCTGCCATGCGATAGAAGTTTTTCACAGTGTCCACTTTCATCTGGTAGGGATGATGGGATCTCCTGTGAATGGTAATCGACTTCTTCTGTGGCTTTCGGTAGCATTTGTAGTGTACTCCACCCTCTTTGTCTATCCTAATCTGGGTACCTAAAAATGGGGTGAATGTATCATAAGACTGTGGGAAATCTATCTCCCATTCAAGTCTCCTATCAGGGTCTTCTTCTGCAATTCTGTTGAAAAGGTCACTTGCTCTTTCCTCATCTTCAATGATAGTCCCTGCATCATCTACATTCTACATATCTTCTGCACCTGACTGGAAGGTAGTGCGGATCAGTGTAAACACTTCTGCATTCATAAGTGTACACTCTAACGATGGCACCAATGGGGCTGGGTTTGCAACCCATGAAAAGACCGACCATTTGTTGGTAGACTTTCCCATCGAAGAAAAAGAGTGACTTACTGAACACAAGTTCCAGCATTTCTTGTACATCTGTCAAGTTGAGCCCGTAGAGTTCCAGTTCCTCCATGTGTTCCGCAGCCAGAGCTATGACATCATTGACGCATCCCATGATGTTGATGTTCGTGTAGAGAAATAACACATCTGCAGTACAAAAATATAGGCCTCTAAGTTAGTCATAGGTGAGATTCGACAGTCTCTCTAAGTGAGTGTGGATGTCTGGGAGATTGCTGGGAACACAATTGAGGAGTGGGCTAAGGATCTGTGTACATATCCAAGCTAATCTTTCTGTGGGTGAACCATAACATGATACTATAGGTCTCACTCTACACCATTGTGTGAGATCTGTGTCACTGGAGAGTGGAGATTGAGGAAGTTTCGAACTTGTGAGTCTTCAACAAAACATACATAGTCGGTAGCTGAGTGTTCCTACTGGTGTATAGGTCAACCATGTTCCTGTTAAGTTGCCGAGTTAAGTGTCTCACATATCCGCTTCCAGAGAAAGTTACATTGATCCTGAAGGTTGTTAATTTTTCTCTGTCTGGCTTAGGAGACGGTTGTTGGGTTGGCAATAGGACGAACATTTCCTCTGTTTTTCACCATTGGAGCTATGTAACTATAAACCCTGTCAAGGTTATGTGGTTGACGGTTAGCTGTTTGTGCTCAGACTTCTTCATCACAACAAACTCACCTTTGTCCATAAAAATTTTCAATAAACCATTAAGAGTTATAATACTCTCGGGGCATTATTTCCGCTAATAATGCACGCTCTCTATTTCTGATAATAGTGCTCGCAGTGCAAGATTATAGCAGCTAATACCTTCGTTATTTTGAGAGATTCCTTTCCGGAACAGATTATATCTGCTAATACCCTCGGTGCAAAAGTGGAGAAAATTATTCCCAGACATGTCAAGTCTAGACAAGATATAGTCACGCCGACATGTCTACAACCGTAACATTTGTTATTCGCGACTTGGAAACTCTCCAATTGGCAAATATCCAAGTCTAGACTACAAGTCCAGACTACCACGTGATCGTGTCAACAACATAATTCCGATTTCCTCCTGTCCTTGTGTTTATAGTCTCATTTTCACACGAGCTCCGCTTTGTTACGTTCTGCTAAGCCGTTATGAATATTTTTCCACTGAATGAGGATGAACTGCATATTTTGGCGAGCCACTCCGAAGGGATGGGGACTCGTAATCAGAACAAATGGGCCAAAAACCGTTTCAAAGCATGGGCAGTGAGCCGGAATGATGTGTTTCCTAACGACAAAGTACCAGAGGAAATAGAGGACGTTACCCTAGAGGATCTCCTTGATATTTTGGTAAAATTCTCTTCGGAAATCAGGGACATCAAGGGTGAGTTTTATCACGGAAAAACGTTCAACACCCTCATCCAAGCTATTTTGAGGATTACATCCACCAAGCACGGGAATGCCGGGGATTTTTTGTCTAAAGAGCCAAGGTTTGCATTCCTCAATCGTGTTTTGAATGGACACATGAAGGGGTTACAGGCAGTAAAGCGGGACTCAGCACCAAAGAATTGAAAGACGGGCGTGATTACATCTTCTGCTGAAGAAGCCCTGTGGGAGAAAGCATTCGAGAGGGTTACTGAGAGCAGTGACATATGTGATGACAAAGACTTTGATCCTTCGTGGCGGATCAGAATTGGCAGATATTAGTATGTGTGATATACAAGTCACACCTATAGATGAAAATAGCGTTCTGTACACGTACAACGAACACAAGTCGAAGAATCACCAGCCTGAAATAAAATCTGTGAACAGAGAAAAGAAAGTCGTAGAACATCTTTCATACAAATCTGACAAAAGAGATTTGCATCACGTCTTGGACGAGTATTTGAATCATAGTCCCGCTGAAGTGAAGGGTGCTACTAACTCAAATCCCGTGAAACTTTTCTCCCACGTGAATATCTGCATGAATAAGGAAAAGGCGAAAATGTCCAACATCTGGTACTCGAAGCGCCGTATAGGACGGAACTATTTCCCGAAACTCTTTAAAGAGTCTGTTTCACTGGCTAACATATCTGGAGAAGAGCTTCAGCTTACACTCAGGGCGATTTGAGGATCACAGATCACGAAACTGCGCAGTTCGGGACAATTCATTGATGTAGAAATTCGATCAAGAACGGGGCACATGTCCAGCTACGAAAGACCTTCACAGACACAACTCACCAAGAAACTATTGGATGCCATTCGAGGTATGGTTGTGAACAAAATGTTGTTGTGAAAAATGCTGCAAATCAGAGTATCGTCGTTTTCATCGCTTTAAATATTGGGAATATTCTAAGAAATCATGAGAAATAACAATATCTAATACTTCCAAAGGAGATCGAGGTAAAGATAAGCTCGGTGGATGATATAGTTGTGGAAATAGATGGAAATGACAATGATCATAATACCGTTCTCTCAAATGAATGACATCTGGGAAAACTACTAATGACCAAAACATTAAAATAGCTTAGGCTTTCAATTCTATTGTTTGTGATTTGTAATTGACTGGTCAGAACCAATTTACCGATCAGTAACCCATGTCAATGTCATACATTAATTCTTGTTTGAGCGATTTACATAAGTTGTTTTCTCCCTCTCAACTCCGAAATGAACCCGAAATATACAATTTGAAGTGTCACCATGAACAGTAATACGCTATACATGAAATCAGTTCATCAAATTCATGTAAACATACAGTGTTTGCATCTCATCGCGTTCTCGGAAGGAGAGCATTATAATGTGTGATTAGGCTATCAACTTCTGTGACAGTGCGGTCTGTACAGAACCCCACGGTTTCGATTCCTTGTTTAACATGCCATACAGCAAGGATCTCCACCGTGTTCGCCAGGCTAGGCACATAACCACTCTGTCTTGACCAAAGTCGATTTTATAAGTCTCGTTTACAGATGCGCGCTCGGCCTCACTGCGTTCGGGCATTATCGCGCGCATCCCTCACGCCAGAAGGTATTATTTAATTTTAACAACATATCAAATAAGTACAATGTACCGAATATGCAAAAAGTACCGAATACCCACACAGTGAATGAAACCAAAATGGGAAAAATGACTTGATAACCTGACTGGACATGATGAACAAAATGACCGTCTATGGTTATTGCTCAATGCTCATCTCCCTAATAGCGCCTAAAATGGGTATTGGGCATTTAGTCAAATTCGGCGTTTAAATCAACAATTTCATCTTTATCGGTAATCTTCTTTTCTGACAACATCAGTGGGCACAATTTAACTATGATGTCCGACTTTTTAGATGTCATTACACCCCGTGGTCCTTCCTGTGGCCAGGCTATGGGAGTTCCCTGGTTGATGCAGCGCTCTTCTTTCCTGCGAAGAAACGCTGCTCTCCTTTGAACACGTTTTAAAGTGCATGAGGGTAGACCCCCTCTGGAAGCTTACAACCCGTACAATTCCAAAAGTGGCCTCTCTGTTTTGCATTGCAAGCTTGTCCTAAAGGAGTTTGGCCATGACTCAAAATCTTGTGGTTCCATAACCACTGCGGATCCTACCCTGCTGACAGCAGATACGAAGTCCTGAAAATCAAACAGCATCTTGGACTGTTTGATTGATAGTTCTACGATAGTGGAACGAATCAGCACTCATAAAATGGCCCGTTTCCAGATACTTAACTGTTATTGTATCCAGGATTGAACTGTTTGCCAGCCAACAAAGAGCAGTGAAAAGTGTCCAACACTTGTTCTGTGCCCCGCAGNCCCCCGGCTTACACACCGGTTGCTTACATAAACAATTCTTGCCACGTCACAACACAGTTTTCCCGCGCAGGGGCAAATCATATCATGGAAACATTATCACCGCGCTAAGCGAGGAGATTACACTCACCATACAACATCCCACTCTCCTAAAAATTAAAATTATTCGAAGGAATTATTTTAACTGAAATAGCCAATACGTTCTCATGCAATATGTCTGAAGATTCAACTAAATATGAAATGCTCATAAAAACTCACTAATATTTGAGCTAGAGACGTGATGAGGAAGAATGAGCGTGTGAGGAGAGTGAATGGAAAGGGTGTGAGGGATTGAGGAGGGTTCTCCTCTGTCTAAGGGTAATGACATACTTCAGCAGGGTTCGCAAGCGATCTGTCGGTATGCCTATGTTCGAAATATGGGATGAAGTGGGATGAGGGTGAAGAAAATCTGAGTGTACTATATCAGGGGGCTGGCAAGCCCCCCGCGGCATCTGTAGCTAATGTTGAACGTGCGAGCAAAAAGGGCCCGAAGGGCCCTTTTTGCGAGCTCGGTCACCGAGGAGGCCCGAAGGGCCGACTCGGTGAGCTTGATGCGTTTATGTAACGCACGAAAAGCTGCGGCGCTTGCCAGACCCTACTATATGTTTTTACGGATTCGCCGAATTTCGACTATCAATTACACCGCTTATATTCATCCGATTGTTATGAAACTTTGCATTCCATCTATTTGGACCATAGGGAGGCAGCAACCAAAATTTCAATTCAATCGGATAAAAAATCACGGAGTTATAACAACTTGAAATCGCCAAAATCAAGGGTGTTTGTCGTATTTAGGGCGACGATTATATATATAGATACATACATATTATATACACGGAGAGGACACTTTTTTCATCAAAAGTGACCCCTCTTTGAACGTTCATAACTTTTAGACAAAAACAGATACACAACAGTCCGAGCCCACGTATAAAAGAAGAAAGATAGGGCTTTTCGAAAATGGCCATCAAAATAATTTTGCTACACATCTATGACGTCATAATGACGTCACCAATTAAGGAATTTCAGATTTGATTGTCAGAAAAATAGGTGATTTTGAGATGCATTTTTCGGAATGAAGCATTAGAGANATATAAAGTTGGGAAGGAGTGTCAGGGAGTATCACTTCTGATGTTTGGCATGAACTCCGACGAAGTTGTATTGACTTTCGACAGTAGTGAGCTCAGTCCCGGGCGTGATGCTCCTCCCACTTCTCCACCCGCTCCTCTACCGGCTTCTCCGTCGTCTCCGCCACCTCCGCCTCCCCTTAATCCGCATCCTGATGTGGTGCGTCAGCTATGTCACCCACGATCTCCACCAGAGTACTACGCATTTCATCCTCTTCCAGCGGGTGTCCAGGTTGGAGACCGATTGCTGACTGTTGTGTCCCGATTCCTGGAGGAGGAGGTTGCGGCTCTAAATGGGCTGCTGTCGAAGAGAGCGTCTGGTGTAACGTCTCTATCCGCCTACCGGACCTTGGTAGAGGAACATTCAGCTGGCGTGGCTCTGCTAGCCGCCGGAGTGAGGCGTAAAGTTACGGAGACCTGTCGTTCACTTCACCTCTCCAAGTACGTTTCTACAAAGATGCGCTACAACCTCGTGAAGCGTGTGTTGGTTTGGAGAGATGCCTTGGAAGGGGTGAAGGCGGCTGCAACATCCTGCTCTTGGGATTGGGAGACAGATCGGGGCGACCTGTGGACGTCTTTGATCTCCGCTAATGGGACGTCCTGTTACAGCCTGAACCTTCGAGACACTTTTGTGCCATCTGAAGTAGGGCCTCCATGTGCTATGTTGCGTACTTTCAATTGCAACTAAGTCCCCAGTGGGTGGTCCACCCATGAGCTGTCTATGACTTTGTGGAGTGGGTGATATCGGACAGTCCGACCGACGTTATCTGAATCATGTGTGCAGTGTGAATGATGTGTATGGATTTTATTTGAATTCTGAGTAAATGATACGTGTAGTACCTTTACAATATATCTCTATATTACCGTCCCACATTTACGCATCTCCTAGTCAGATGAGTACCTACAATTTTGAGACAATTAGATACGATTTGGTAAACACCTGTTGCTTAAACTGTTTAAGCGTGAGAGTGGGAAGTTCTTTTATATTCTTGTTGATGGCAAATTATGCCCTGAATGATGCCAGATATGTCCTTGATCTTGCTACCATGATATGTAACCATTGAGCTCAAATTCTGCAGTATATCTTAGTATGCTATGATAGCAAAATGGAGTCTCCAACCAGCATTTATTTGCTGATCAAGCATTTAGCACTGTGCCCTATGATGCTCTCATGGAATCTGAGTATCACTTGAAGGATGTAGGCCAACGTACCTAAGCTAAGAGTTGCAGCAACCGATTGCAACTTGAAAACAAGCTTCCTGTTGAATTCCATGACAAATGAACTAGAGCATAGATAATAGGATATGTCTCAATCCCAATGGCCACGGCACGAAAATGAATTCGTTTATAGCAAGAGTGAAATATCCCGAAGTTCAATATCTCGAAGTGCACATCTAATCTTTGCTGTCGACATTGATTTTGATGAATTGTCCCTTACTATAGAATGGAGTGATCTGGACAGTGTGGTCCATAATAATAACACTCCTGAGGCATTCCGCCTCCCAATGTCCCACCGTCCGTGGAAACACCTGTACATACCTAACTAAATATTGTATTACATAGTGCATGGGGCTTGCCTTTTAACTTCCCCAGCGCAAGGACGATAGTATGGCTATCTATGAGTGCCATTCAACTGCTGTCCGCAGTCTAGGGGTCTAGTCATATGACTTCGCTGATCTGCCTAGGATGTTGAGAAAGTTGGGGGTTCGCCTGCTCCTGGGGGGATTCCTGCGTGGTGCAGTGGGTGCAGCGTCTGCAGGATCAATGGCAGGGGTAGCCATGTTGGGAGAATCAATTTGAGGAGTAACTTGGGGGCTAGGTGGGTCCACAATCACCCAATCGTCCGGGGGGTTTGAGTTATTTTGGGGCCGTGTGCCGTTGTTGGGGCCTGATCCTGGCCTTATCTCTGGCATAATGATCTCCACCTCCATGCCGTCTCTCTCTCTTTCATTCTGTTCCGAATACTTGTCGTTCTTCTGCTGTGACTTTGGTTGAAAGTCAGGTGCGGCCGCATTGAGATGTGCTGGAGAGTAGCGGCTCTTGACGTACCGCTTCAGCTTGCCAATGTTCACTAGCTTGTCTTTGTTGCCAAGGTCTATTACGTACACATGGTCATCCAGTTTCTTCTTGATAAGGTATGGACCTTGCCACCTTTTCGAGAATTTGTGAGCCGGGCACTCGATAAAAGTGTAAACCCAATCACCTTCCTCGAAGTAGGGTCCTTGGAGCCTCTTGTTGTACGAATTATCTGCGTACTGGAAGTCCAATTCCGCGTGGCGTCTGGCCTTCACACAAATGTCCCTGATGGTGCGGTAGATGCCATAGGCAGTGGAGTTCTTCTTCACTGAGCTATTGAACTCGAGGGGTTCACCATCTATCTGTAGGTCCAAGGGTGTGTTGAGGTGTTTCCCAAACAGCAGGAAGTTTGCTGAGACACCTGTGTGCCTCGATTTGAGACTGTTCAGTGCAAATGTGACGTAGTTGAGGTACAAATCCCAGTCCAGGATTTGTTTGCCAGTGAGTGTCACCCTCAACGCCTGGTTGATCCTTTTATTCGATCGTTCTGCCTTACTAGTGCTTGCACACTTGTATGGAGTGCCATGTGTGTTTTTGATCTTGAAATATGCTAACACCTCGTTGAAGAACTCTGATGTGAATCCTGGGTCGTTGTCATCAAGGATTTCTTGTGGATAGCCGTATTTCAAGCACCATCCATGCAATATCAATCTGATCGTCTCAGCACTTGTCTTAGTCTTACAGGGAAGGGCAACTACATAACCGGAGAAGAGGTCGGTAATAGATAGGATAAATCGATTTCCCCGTTTCGTTGCTCCTTGTTGTGTGGGGATAATGTGATCTATGGTGATGGCGTCACCAAAGGTGTAAGTGATCACATGTTTCAGTGGTGCCTTGAGGTAAGCACGAGGCTGCTTGCAGCTGCCGCAAGTGACACAGGATTTCACGTACAGATCAACTTCTTCTCTTAACTTTGGCCAATAATACCGCCTGAGGATCTGGTTGTAGGTCTCCTCAGCCCCTGGGTGCATGGTGAGGAGTGAGGCATGGTGCTGGTCCAGCACTGTCTCCCGCAGAGATTCCGGAACTAATACTAGGAATTTCTGTATTTCAACCTCCTTACTGTCTTTATGATAGAGTACCCACTTCTTACAGAGGAGTCCGTCTTTCACAGTGATCCACTTGAGGTGCTTCCAATAAGTAAGGAGATCCGGTGGAAGTCTCAACCTCTGTAGTTTCTCAGGCTTCCCCTCTTCCAGCCAACGCTTGACTTCTCTCAGGACAAGGTCCTTGTCCTGCTCGGTTTTGAGCGTCTCCTTATCCAGAATATCACCCAATTCGAGCTGCTGAGTAATGCTGTTCGACACCTGTCTCACCTTGATTGAAATGGTAGATGTGTCGCCCACACCTCCGCTCGAAACGTCCGTTGAGCATACGCACGCAGGTGTGACGGTGATTCTGGACAAGTCAACGTCCTGGGGGTGCTCGTTCTGCCGTTCTGCCATCAGCCAATCAGATGTGAGGAAAGTGTCGTCTATCAGAACCTCTTCTGATGTGTTTTCCTGTGTAGGACTGCTTTCCTCTGTCGGGCTTGCGATGCCTGGGGTAGGTTCACTGGGTGTACTGCTAACCTGTAAAACCCGACCGACCTGTGGTATCAGCTGAACGGGAGTCATCTCACCCGATCCGACCTGTGTGCCGACGTCCTTGGTTCTTTGTTTATACAGGTAGCGTGACAGGAAGTCAGCTATCTCATTCTCAGAACCCTTGAGATGCTCCAATTCAAATCTGAAATCTGCCAGTTTGTTGAGGCGACGGATCATGGTGGCGTTACTTTTGGCAAATAACTTCTCCAGGGAGAGTAAGCTAAGACAGTCCGTCTTGACCTTGAATACCGTGCCTTTGAGGTACAGTTTGAAGTGAAGCAGGGCTTCCACCAAGCACTCGAATTCTAATTTACTCTGACTCCACTTACGTTTGTGCTTGGGGACCCGTTTGGAGAAGTAGCCTATCACTTTCAACTCTCCATCTTGCCACTGGGATAGATCAGCGCCATAGCCGCTCTCCGAAGCGTCGATAGTGACAACATAGGTGTTGTCAGGGTCTTCAACCCGTGGAATGGTAAGAGTAATCTTCTCGGCAATCCGCCGTTTTATTTCCTCAAACCCATCGTGACATTCCTGTGTCCATTGAAATCGTCTGGTCTTGTCTATCAGCTCGTAGATTGGTTTTGCTAGTCCGGCAAACCCTCGTACAAACTTTCTATGGTACCCGAGGAAACCCATTACTTTCTGTGTCTCCTTGATGTTACGAGGTGGCTGAAGTTCCTTCACAGCCTTCACCCTCTCATCATTCACTTTGAGTCCCTGTTCAGAGATGGTCCATCCCACGAACTCCAAGGACTTGCGCAGAAGTGTGCATTTGGAAGGCATCAACTTCAAGGAAGCTCCAGCAAGCTTATCGAGCAGGAGACCCAGCTTGCTGATGTGTGTGTCGATGTCCTCTGACGCCAGCATGAGATCGTCGAGGAAATAAGCTAACTGGTCCAGTGGTACTCCGCTGTGTATGAGCTGGTCGATCATCCTGGCAAATTGGCAACTAGAGGATAAGTGTCCCATGACCATTCGTTGAAATACATATTGCCGGGAATTGGCCGTGAATGCCGTCAATTTGGTTGATTCATCGTCATAGGCGAGCTGAAAAAAGCTTTTGCTGAGATCCACAGTCGAGAACCATTTTGCTCCTGCCATCCTATCTGTCACCGTGTTGATATTTGGAAGTTGATATGTATCAGGGAGGCATTGACTGTTTAGGGAGCGAAAGTCAGCTACAAACCTAAACTTTCCTGGCTGGTGTGGCTTAGGAACTAAGAAAACTCGAGCATTCCAAAGTTGTGTGCTGCCTGTGACATCTTTGAGTATACCATTTTCCAGCATGCCATCTAGGTGGCGTTGAAGTGCTTCACGTTGCTTGTAAGGGGTGGGAATAGGCGATACATATTGGGGTTCGGCGTCAGGCTTGAGTCTGATCTTTGCTGTGTAGAAGTTGCACTTCCCTAAATCGAATTCGTGTCTGGAGAACACGTCTCTGTGAGACCACAATACTTCCTTCAACCTTTCCTTGTCTCGAGCCGGAATATCGATATCTGATATCCGCAGCTCCTTGAATAACCTAGCCTTAGTCCATTGATCCGGTGGACTATCCTGGTGGTAGGGGTAGGGATTACCCTGTGGAGGGTTGCTGCTGCGAACTACCTTGACCTGATGTAGAGCATTAGTAGTGTGTGAAGGAGGGTTGAAAAAACCTAACAGTTTCCTCTTGTGTAACACCACCTCCTGGTCACTGAGGTTTAACACGCGTACAGGCACCTCGCCTGCTTCACTGTAGCAGAGTGATTCCCCTGTGAACAGTCCGTTCGCAGATAAATTCGATCTGACCTTAACTCTGCTAACAAAGTGGGTGGGTAGGGATATGAAATGTGATGATCCTGTATCCGATGCGAGTGTCCTGTCCTTGCTGTTCACAAGGAGCCCATGTTTACCTATGAAGTCCATACCAAGTAATATGTCGCATTCCATACTGTGTTTTACTACAATACATGTATGCGGTGCCACCACGCCCGCAATTCCAAGCGTCAGGCTAATCTCCCCGAGTGTTTCTATCCTATTTTCAGTAAAAGAAGTTAAAACATGTCGACTGGGGTCGACAGTGTGAACGTTGAGATGTCTTATCAGTGAATAGTTTACTAGTGTGACGTGACTACCTGTGTCTACGAGACAGTTTACACCTTGCCCTTCAGCTGAACCTCTAACTACCACGTTCAGTCTGTTACCTCGGCTTGTAACCTTACGAGCCTTATATGTTTCGGGCCGATGTCTGTTCCGGCCCTTGTCTAGTTTAAATCATTCTGGGCGGAAGTACAATTGACAGCAATGTGCCCCACAAGGTGGCATCTGAAACATCTCCTGTTCTCTGGTCGACGAGACCTGTTCTGTCCTCTGAACGGCACGTATCTACCTGATCTTCCTCTACCTGCTGGTGTCACCTCCCTGCCTCGTCCGGGCAGTACCTCACCTTCACGCTGTCCGCGTGAGTATGCCTCACCTTCACGTTGTCCGCGTGACCAATACCTGGGAACCTCATCACGCTGTCCGCGTGAGTATGCCTCACCTTCACGCTGTCCGCGTGAGTATGCCTCACCTTCACGCTGTCCGCGTGAGTCATGCTGTGAGCGATTGGGTGTGGGGTTGGGTGTTGAGTTGACCTTAAGAACGGGAAAGGGATCTGTGACAGTGGGAGTACGGGCCTTACTCATCTTCTCGAATTTCCTCGCAGCAGCAACTGCCGTCTCGAAGTCGTTCTCGGCACCTGGCGCAGTGACGAGTTTGTCGTAAACCTCAGCTTTCACTCCATGAAGAAATGCGTTGAGACAAGCCTCTGCTCTCTCGTCCGCGGTGCGATATGCAGCCATGTTCGCGATGCTCCGCAACTTACTGGCAAATGCTTCCACGTCATCCTCATCTGCCTGTACTACACCACCTGAAGTGAGTTGCTGGCGGAGTGCTCTCACGTCTGACTGCGGGTAAAGTGTGTCCCTACACTTTGTCAAGACTGTATCGACATCTCTCTTCTCACGGTCCGTGAGTCCTTCCACAACTGGGGCAAGCTTCTGCAATGTTGTGTCATCCACGTTGTTCAGGAGCAAATTGGAGATCATGTGCTCGGGGACTCGAGCACTGGTAACGTATATCTTATATCTGTAACTGAAAGTCGAGAAATCGTCGCCATGTTTATATTCCTTAGGCTGCTGAACTCGTAACCTGGAAGATAGTGCCGGGAAGGGAAATGCACTGCTATCCTCTTCTGACTGTTCCTGAGTAGATCCCGATAGAGGCATGACCTGCGCCTCAGTGCGTGTGGTTGGATTGGTGGGTGTGATTACCAGGTCACTCATGTCACTCTCAATCAACTCGAGTACTCTTTTACCGATTTCGGTCTTATGATTCTCTGCCTGGGTCAGCATTTGCTGTATACCCTCCCGATTCTCCCCATCAGCTCCATCGAGCTCAATCTTAAGATCCGAAACGGTCTTACTCAGTCCCCTCAACTCTGACTGAAGCTGTGACAAACTTGGTGTGGACATGATGAATGAATAACTAGCTGCAAGCAAAAATCTGTCCGAAATTCGCTGCAACGCAAAATGCTAAGTGTAGCTAAGTGTTTAAAACACAGATAGGGACAAACTATACTGTACCTATATTCCACGTGAACACTGAAAGGTGATCCGAAAGGGTGTACTAGTACTGTAGAAAAACTTTAAAGTCAAAATCCCCAAAAGTACTATAGGTTGATCCCACCGAGGCCACCAGATTTTGTCCGAGCGTTAAGACAATAAAACACGTTGCGNTTTCGAACTTGTGAGTCTTCAACAAAACATACACAGTCGGTAGCTGAGTGTTCCTACTGGTGTATAGGTCAACCATGTTCCTGTTAAGATGCCGTGTCTCACATATCCGCTTCCAGAGAGAGTTACATTGATCCTGAAGGTAGTTCAATAAGGATTTTCTCTGTCTGGCGTAGGAGACGATTGTTGGGTTGGCAATAGGACGAACATTTCCTCTGTTTTTCACCATGGGAGCTATGTAACTATAAACCCCTGTCGAGGTAATGTGGTTGACGGTTAGCTGTTTGTGCTCAGACTTCTTCATCACCACAAACTCACCACCTTTGTCCATAAAAATTTTCGATAAACCATTAAGAGTTTTAACAACATATCAAATAAGTACAATGTACCGAATACGCAAAAAGTACCGAATACCCACACAGTGAATGAAACCAAAATGAGAAAAATGACTTGATAACCTGACTGGACATGATGAACAAAATGATCGTCTATGGTTATTGCTCAATGCTCATCTCCCTAATAGCACCTAAAATGGGTATTGGGTATTTAGTCAAATTCGGTATTTAAATCAACAATTTCATCTTTATCGTGTAAATTATGCCAGTACGTCTACTTTTCTGACGACATCAGTGGGCACAATTTAACTATAATGTCCGACTTTTTAGATGTCATTGCACCCCGTGGTCAGGCTATGGGAGTTCCGTGGTTGATGCAGCGCTCTTCTTTCCTGCGAAGAAACGCTGCTCTCCTCTGAACACGTTTTAAAGTGCATGAGGGTAGACCCCCTCTGGAAGCTTACAACCCGTACAACTTTCAAAAGTGGCCTCTCTGTTTTGCATTGCAAGCTTGTCCCAAAGGACTTTGGCCATGACTCAAAATCTTGTGGTTCCATGACCACTGCGGATCCTACCCTGCTGACAGCAGATACGAAGTCCTGAAAATCAAACAGCATCTTGGACTGTTTGATTGATAGTTCTACGATAGTGGAACGAATCTGCACTCATAAAATGGCCCGTTTGCAGATACTTAACTGTTATTGTATCCAGGGGGATTGAACTGTTTGCCAGCCAACAAAGAGCAGTGACAAGTGTCCAACACTTGTTCTGTGCCCCGCAGTTATCTGCCCACAGAATTGCCACCGGGATTGCACAAGAAGCAAGATGGCGCGGATTGCCTTAACCCACGAGGATGTGACATTTTCATCCTTTCTCCCGGCAATGAATTCATTCCATAAAACTGCCAGGGTTGCTTTGCCTGATGCAAGTCTCGCGAATATTTCATTGAATGTGACGAGTCTGCATGTGAATATGGGCTCCTTGTATTGAGGCATGTGTGGTAAAAGCAACACTTTCTCCATGCCAAGAGAGAAGCTGTTTTCTGAGAAGTTGACTTTATCTGACTCGTAAGCTTCCCTGGCATGTCTGTAGTTCCTCCTATGTGCTTCATGCTCGATACACGTTAAGCAATATAACTCACCTGCCCAATTTCGACATTATAGCACCTAATTATTGCTAAAAAATTAAATTGTTGTCACTTACTGTACAAATATTTCAATTTCCATGCCCTTAATCTGACCGAACACTTACCTTCACATTCTCCTTCCGACTTATGTAGCTCATATCGGTCACACTTGCCACACTGCTCCTGTCCAAGCTTAGTGAAGCTGATTCCTAGTTCCTTTGCCAGCCTCCCATACGTGGAATTTGAAACCTATTCCTGTACATATCTCTCACACATGTCTTGTACTGTCAACTCCGAGGGTGGGTAGAATCTGATTGGTTATTTATTCTTCAAAATTTTACTCTATTACATGTGAGAAGATGTGAACATGTGAGAAGATGTGTCTTGCCATGTCTGTACAAATTCATCATGTAATGACCGACCTGTTTGGAGCATGTTCTCGTCTATAGTGACTTATAGAGGGTTGATGCGTCTGACTATGAGCTTCTTGGTCTCCTTAGACAGAGCCCAAGCAACATTCCTCTTCTTTCTGATTACGCCACTCTTGGTCTCAATGGCAGTCTTAACAGGCCATGACGATCGCAAACCAAAAACCGGATGTCGGGGTTCATCTTTGTTACTGTTAGGACATAACAAAAAGCAAATCAACAGTGCAGTCATTGATCGTCAATGAATTGACTTCGCTACTGACATTGAGGCACATCAAAGCAGCTGTACCTGCATGAAAAAAACCTGGCAAACAGGAACTGCCAAACTGAATCTCCTACGTCATTCAGAAGATTGTACTGAATGGTGACTGTGCGTGTCTTCGTCTGTCTAGTGTCCTTCCTTCTCCGTGACACACACTTTGTGAACAATAAACTGCCTAGCCAAGCTGCTGCCTGAGAATGATTACTCAAGATGACTGAAAATACAATTTATGTAATATTTCATTGCGATATAACCCACATCTTGGAAAATTTGTGATGTTTTCTTTTCAGTGAGATAGTCTTACCTTTCTTCTGCTCAGTCCCCAGCTAGTCGAATGCAGCTCACTGCTCAGCGACCTTTTCCTTGGTGAATTGCTTATAGCAGTCAGATTTGCAGCAACTGTCAGCTGTCCTCATTGGGTGTTTCTCTTTCTGCTCCAATCTTGCTGTGTTGGGAGATGGTCTCTGGTCGGTACTTCTCTTATTCTTCCTTCTGGAAGATAACTGCTTCTTCCTTTGGTTGAGTGTCACAAGATCCTGTGGAATCGATGTTGAATACTTTAATATAATACAGCTCACAGAGAGTCCACCACTTATTTCAGATAGATAACACCTGTAAAATAGGAGAAATCAGGGGGAAAACTCTGTTATTTTTCCGTTATAGAGTGGTAATAATCGAATTGAGTACCTATGACTTAAAACCGGTTATAAACGATG
This sequence comes from Beroe ovata, assembly GCA_946803715.1. Taxonomy (NCBI): domain Eukaryota; kingdom Metazoa; phylum Ctenophora; class Nuda; order Beroida; family Beroidae; genus Beroe; species Beroe ovata. The sequence continues at coordinate 33,264 of CAMPET010000318.1, forward strand.
TTGCCAGAAGCGCCTAGTTGACGGTTATTACCGGTATTTTTTCAGCAGAAGTGATACTGGACTTCTTTCACGAAACTTTTACACAACTTACACAAGATTTTAATTAAAGTGCGAAAAATTTAGTCGTTCACGAAACATTTCAATCCGGAGGGACGTCACACTTAACTTCAAATGTGGGTTTCACAAACTCCCCTAATTACTGCACGTGATCAAGGTAACGCAGGCCATGTGACATAAACACTAACCAATGACAGAGCTTTTTTAGTCGACACACACTCATGAAAAATTTGCCAGTCCTACAANTACATCTTGTTGTTGAAGCAGAAAAATGTATTGCCAAACACTTGAATATAGCTTGAATATAACTTTCTGGTCAGGGACAGGAAAATGACGACTCGATCAACCCTTCACAATTCATCACCCTTACTCGTGCAGGATGCATCAGGTTCTCAGAAGGAGACACGCTTGAGTTTGGAGGTGTTGCTTGTTGAGTGGCGGAGTTAGGTGTCTATGAAAATTTTTGTTAAACTGGTGGTCAAAAACTGTTTGCATTCAGTTCAAAGTCAAAGAAGAGGAGCTAAGGGTAGTTGTTAGCAATGACAGAACAGCTTCTAAATGTGGTTCCTAAATCGAATTGAGATGATCTAATGATGATGCATAATCTGGTACGAGTGATCTCAACCGGTTCATGTGGAGGTATCAACTATCCAGCTAATAATAATTGATAGTTTTAGGTAGCTGATCTTCACCTGAAATTGAAGAATAAGGGGGGTGGAGAAGGTGAGTATGTGTAGGAGAAAAGAAGGATCCCTTCGTGTAACAGCAATTTATGATAAATAATCCCATAATAGACACTAGTTCATTATGATAACTATTTATTGTTCTTCTTAGGACCAGCCTAAGTTCACGTGCAAGTGGAGGCCCCCGACGCTCTTCACTGTCAGTGTCAGCCTGAAACCTTCTCATCCACCAGCTATAGTGAGTCAGTGTCACATTTTGAGAGTCCCAGTCAGGTTCTGACGCTAAACTATAAGATCTCTCATCCATTGACGTTTCCTGTGAACTTTGAGACCTTTCAGCATCACTCTCCTCGTTCCCATTATCACCCATTTGCTCATCTTGTTCCTCCTTCCTTCTGCAGGACAAGCACTTCCTGTCAGCTATGAGTACTAAAAAACTGCGGTCATCTTAATGCTCACCCGGCCATCAAAATAGGATTAAAGAAGGTCACGATTACTTAAACTGCATCAGGGAGTAACTTAAAGTTAAAGTAGTAAAGTCAGTGTAAAGAGATTCAGGATTGAGTACTGAAGACGAAAAAAACAGTCCTGGCTAGAGGTAACAATATATGCAAGAAAAAATGTCATCTCGCTGAAGTGTTCCACTGGAGACAGAGCAGGAGAATTGCTCAACTTGTATTGCAATACAAAGGAGAAATGAACAGTGTATTTACTGAATGTATGCTTTCGAAAGGGTAATACACTTATTAGTTAGCGTATCAAAAGATAAGGACAGTGTTTTGATTAATCATGGTAACGCCTATAACAATCATAATTTTTGTTATGATTAATTCATTTACTACCTTGCTATATAATCATGATGCAACTGTTTTATAGAAATGTGATCTAGGTTGCTTTCATTGATGAGGCTGCACAGGAATTACAGCTATTTCGAAAATATTAAAATTTGTTGCAATATTTTCATAAAGAATGCTCATAGTAGGATAAGCGAAAAAATCCATGTTTTATCGACATTTTATCGATTATAATTGGTAATTAGAGTTGGATTTTCAATCGCCCTTGCCGGGAGTATTTCTGGACTTTGAGACCTCAACCAATCTTTTCCTCGTGGAATTTTACGTCACGAGTGAAATTTTAGCTTGTAGCAGCGTAAAATAAGGAATTAATGGCATAAAATGCGAAATTGAGGTACTTTTGTCAGAATATTTTCTGATCTCAAATGTGCCTAAGTAACGTTCAAAATTAATGGTACTTAAGCGTAAGTCAGATTTCAACAAAAATTTGGTTACTAGGTTAATTTTTAGCGTAGAAAACAATACAATTACTTTCATCCTTGTCTGAAAATCAGTTTAAGCTACAGAGAACCCGGAAAGCCGTTAAGTACGTTTTGAAATTTTTGGCTGTTTTAGCCCGAAATAGGGGTTCCAGAACAGCATGTTCTGGGGGTCCCAAACTTACTCTAACGGTCCTAAGGCGAAGTTCTTGGCCCAATAAAAAAATTTAGCCAAAACATCAAAAATGACAATGTTGTTACTTAACCACTACTGTCAGATCACGGCAGATGGTTAGGATTAGGTCAAATGTCAGGCAGTCAATTGTTGGGGGGGGGTCAATTGTCGCACTTCCAAGGTTTTGGCTTTTTGATTTACTGGAATCGACAGACCTTTTTGCAGATCCAATTGGCTATGATTCAGTGACTATGATGACGAAATGTGACCTGTGACAAGTGGCTCTAATACTTCGCACAAATGATAGTGAGACCTTGGACAGAAGACAGGTCACCTGTCTTCTGTCAAAGATCTCACTATCATTTACAACCCTCAGTGACGCCTGTCATTCCCGTAAAATTAGTGGTATAGTGGGGCATTCAATGACGGCATGCTCACAAGATAGCTAAGGCAGCCGTTTGCCTAATCAGGCTATAGTCTAGAGCTCATTAACCATTTAGCATGATATATGATAGAAGTTATCAANCTGGACAAGTCAAAACAAGCAGGCAGGGCAATCCTGAAGATGACCGGGAAAGTGAGGGAACATTGCAGCAGATTTTCCCTAGATGAACTGAAGAGAGAGAATGGACTCGAGTTTCTTCTGACAGAACTCGACAAGTATTTCAAGAAGGACAGCACTCAAGAGCTTTTTCTGGCTATTGAGAAACTGGAGAAGTACAGACGGAACACAGATAAGGAGACCATCGTCCAGTACATTGAGGAGTTCACCAGACTTAATGACAGAGTTGCAGAACTTACCACAAGTAACACGACTTATGATGATGGGATTTTAGCTTACAGATTGTTGAATCAAGCATCCCTATCAGAACAAGATACGAAGCTTGTGAGAGCTACAGTTCAGAAACTTTCGTTTGATGAGATGGTTACAGCTCTGAAGAAGTGTTTAGGAGATGGAGTGTTAATGTCTCGAAGTGAAGTAAGTGGTACTGTACAGATCAAGCAGGAACNCCCTCTAGGACTCCTCCGGACTGCAGAAACGAGAGATGAACTCTGAGCCCAACGGCCCGTCACCTAGCTTTTGTATGCCTAGTCACGTCAGGTTTATCACGACATCACGTGACAAAAACATTTTCCTGTTAGTGCCTTTGTGCTCAATCGGCGGCTGGTACATAGTTCTACGAACTAAGTAGGATATTCGCACTACTGGCACCGGAGCCTTCGCCAGGTTTATTTTGGGAATCATTTCATTCCTGCTGGCTTGTCACCACATGAACATCTGGAGAGTTCTAACAACAACTGTTAGTTCCACTATCATTTCCCAACTTCAATGATATATCTCCAACCTGTCATCACATGAGAATTTAACGTTCCAGCTGAAGGTAGATGAGTAAGTACTTCTTTCATTGAATTCGATGCCGATTGCGATATTGTGTGAGTGATTCCCTCTGGTGATATGATTGACGGCATAAGTCTACCTCCTATTTCGCCTTGCCAATCTTGTCCAAAATATCGTTGATCTGTTGCGCATACATGATTGTCATTCTGTTGCATTCTACCATCTCTGATAATGTTTTGACTTATGTCCGCGATGTAGCCCAATATTTTGCTTTGATTGTTGGTTTTAAGATTTGTGTTAGAGTGTCCTCATACTGCTTGATCTTGCGTTCATATGCTTGTTTAATTGGCATGATTGCAGCTGAGCAATTTTTTGAAAAATCTGATTCATTTATTCTAGGAATCTTGATAACAACACTCATCAGGTCGATAGATGAGTACGATATGAGTGTTACCTTCTAATCCATTGCCATCCCTCGGTAAGACAGGATTTTGTATTTGGTTTTATCCTGTTGATTTGGTTTAGTGGTGATGGCTTCCCGGGGAGTTGTACTGGTATATCCCAATGAATGGGACACATCTTCTTTTCCCCACCGGTAATTTCTCAACTTGAATTCCTCGAATTGTTCGAAATATTGGTCAATACGTTCTTGAGGGCTCATTTCCGTGACATAGTAGGGATTGAAAGCTGCTGTGAGGTGGACCAAACACCATGTTAGCATGAGGTTGGCCATTCCCTGAAAAGTAATGTGTTAGCTAGGTATTGTGTAGTACCATTATCAATATCAATTGAACTTTTCTGCAGGTGCATATTCAACTTGCTTTGAACTGCATGAATAAGATATTTACCTTTGTGCATTGAAACGACATGAATATAAATATTAGGACTCCCTATCACTTTATGTGAAACTAACATGCATGCATATTACAGTGGTTATTATTGTCTCATATAGAATGTAAAGTTTGAAGCAACATATAACTATTTAATAATGACGACCACTTCGGGTCGTTTCGAACATGCTCAGTGGTGTCATTCACCAAGTCTTCACGATGTTCCGCTGTTGCTGCTTCTTCCTCTTGAATGGGAGAAAGGACGTCCTCTTCCGTATCCTGCCCTATGATGGTCTCTTGGTCATCCGAATCATTCATTATTTCATTTTCCAGCACCTCAATTTGTAGGAGGGCTTCGTCGTCCCAGCTGTGATTGAGATCTGGCTCTTCCGGCTCCTCTTGCTCTGCTGCTGGCACGGTGTCTGCTGTTGTTCGGTTGACATATCTTGCTAGAGCATTGGGTGACAACTGACACCTCTTGGTTCTGTTATAATGTACGAGAGCTGTTTCATATGGTGCTGTTGAATTCTCCACTTTGTAACTCAAATCAGAGATCTTTTCAATGATCTTATAAGGCCCTTTAAAAGGCTTAGCTAGTTTTGGACTCTTCTTATTTTCATATTTGCCTTTCAATATCCACACAAAATTTCCGATTTCGTGCGGTTGACCATATGCTTTCTTGTCATAGTGCGTTTTCATGTACGTTCTTTTCGCCCCTAACTTGGCACTAGCCTGCTTTTGAATGTCTCCTAATGTATTTTCCAACCAATTTACGTAATCGTGGGGACATAAATTCTGATCCGATGGCATGTGTCCAAACAATAGATCAATTGGTAATCGAGCTTCTTCTCCAAACATCATTTTGAAGGGTGAGAATCCTGTTGAGCTGTGAATTTGTGTATTATAGCTTAACACACATAAGGGTACATATTCACATCATGATTTTGGAGTTTTGTTGGCTTGTGTGGCAATACTTTGTTCTAGTGTGAGGTGCCATCGCTCTACCATCCCATTGTTAAATGCACAATATCCATGACTCGTGGTGTGACGAATACCCAGCAATTTGTACAGGTCTCTCATGAGTTCCGAGCAGAAGTTTGTCCCATTATCTGAATGTATCTTCTGTGGTAATCCAAAAATAGAGAAGTGTTTGTTCACCAATGTTGTTGCAATCGTAATGCTTGATGTCTCTTTTAGGGGCCAAGATCTAGCGAAGTTGGTGAATGCCCAAATAGCTGTCAAGAGAAATCTGTTTCCATGTTTGCTTTTTGCGTAAGGTCCCACCATATCAATCTGCATCATTTCCCACTTGTGTTGTACCACTGTTGGATTCAGCAATCCTTTAGGTCGTCGTTGAGGTCTTTTGATCACCCCACAGGTGGTGCAACACTTGACGAAATTTTCAATTTGTTCCGTCATGTTAATCCAGTAATATGTGTTCTTCAACATGTCTATAACTTTTTGCGCCGATCGATGTCCTCCTGTCACTCCCGAATGACTCATATGCAAGATGGTGGGGATTACGTGTTTTGGTACTATGAGTCTTTCTTGACCCTTTTTGTTAATGAAAAACAAACATCCTTTAATTAATTTCAGATTATGCCGTTTTTGATAATACCATCTTATGGTTCCTGGTTCTTTTGACATTTCTTCTAGGGTTGGAGTTCTTTCCTCACTTACTATTTCAATCAAGGTTTTAAGATCTTTGTCCTTTCGTTGATGATCTTTGATGTGCTGAAACGAAATATGATCGTCTTTGATGTCGTTTTCTGTGACGTTGTTGAGATCATGTGACACTCGTGATAATGCGTCAGCTGCTAAGTTCAATTTACCTGGTTTGTAAGTGATTGTATATTTATATTCCCCCAGGATTTCTAGCCAACGTGCTACTACCGCAGGAGGATTTTTGAAGTCGTGCAGCCATATCAAAGGTCTGTGATCTGATTTGATTTCAAATTCCTTGTCCAATAGCATGTATTTGAAATGCTGTACAAAGTGAACAATTGCAAATGCCTCCAATTTTGTTGCTGAGTATGACATCTGTGGTTTTTTTAACGGGTGGGATGCGAATGCCACTGGTAGTAGCTGATTTGATCTTCTTACTTGTAGTACTGCTCCTATTCCTGTTGAGCTTGCATCTGTGGTTAACACCATCGTATCGTCATCTCTGGGTATGGCTAGAATGTCAGATGAGATCAATCGTCTTTTCAGTTCATTGAAGGCATTGTCTGCTTCTTCTGTCCATACGAAATCTTTGATCGTTTTAGTGGTTAATTGGTAAAGAGGCTTTGCAATGATACCAAATTTGGGACAGAACTTTCTTAAATAGCCAAATAATCCTAGGGCTCGCCTACATTCTTTTGGAGTTGAGGGTGTTGGATAGTTCTTGACAGCTTCCAATTTATCTTGTGCACATCTGATTCCCTCGTTAGAGATAATGAATCCTAGATATTTCACTTCAGTTTGGAATAATGCTGTCTTTTCCCCATGACATTTGATTCCCGCTTCATATAGTAGTTTTAAAACAATCATCAAGTTTCGAAGATGCTCTTCATATGTGTCACCATACACCAACACATCGTCTAAGAACGCTATTCCAACTGATCTGGGAATATCAAGCACTTTTTGAATCACTCTCATAAATTTTTGTGAGGCGTTAGTGAGTCCCATTGGTAGCACTGTGAACTTGAATAGCCCATTGGGGCATATGATAGAGCTTTTCTCTTGATCACTTTCGCATAGCTTTAATTGGTAGTAGCCCATTTTAAGATCTATGGTGCTGAAGAATTTAGCACTGGGAATTGAGGATAATAGTTCATTGATATTAGGTAATGGATATACTTCATACTTCATGAAAAGATATATTTCAGAAAAGAAAGATTCTTTTGAGATATGAATCAAAAATTGTTTCCTTGTTGAGCTTTCTGTAGTCACATACCAGTCTGAAGTCACCCTTCTTTTTCTTTGAATTAATGGATATTGGTGATGCCCAGTTTGAATCACTATCTTGCAGTATACCTCGTTTTTTATATTCCTCGATGATTCCATCTAATACTAGTTGTTTTGCAGGGGTTAGAGTTCTAGGTCGTTGTCAGATTGGATCGCAGTTAGTTTTGATGACTTCCCCGATTCCTTCATATAGTCCTAGAGGTTCCTTGTCAATGGCCAATACAAATTGTATTGGCTGTAGTTGCTTGTAGAATTTCTCTTTTTGATTATGATCAATTTTAAATGGGGTTTGTTCTAGAGTTATTTTCAACTGTTTCCATCTTCTGTGGCTTTCCTCTTCTGATAGATTAAGGTCCATGACCGGATTTTTCACCATTCGGTCTTGCTGCTCTGATGCACTTTCGTGATTCTGTGACATTTGGTAGATAATGTTTTCAGTTCCTGTTGAAAAATTCCCGACAACTTCATTCTGAGATATCCATTTTACCTCGTCACTATCGTTAGTGAAGCAAATCGCGGATGTATCTTTATTGATAATCTGGTGCTCGTCGGTTCTTCCTTTTTGTTGTACCGTGCTACTTGTGGCTGAGGTCTGAATTTAACTGATATCCATTTCCTCGAATGAGGAGCTATGACGTGCATTCCTCCATCGCAAAGCACTTGACAATGTTGTATATATGTCAGATCTGGATAATCCATGTATTCAATGGGTATAATTGTTGATTCAAATAGTGTGACCGTTCTTTTTGCCAAAGAAATTTTACTTTTAGTCAGCTCAAGAAACCGAACGCCAAGAATAAGATTTTGGGAGATGGCTGGGATGATTACAGTGATTTCCATTGTGGTATTGGCAATTGTGATTGGCAAAACTGCTTGCCCAAAGGTGTCAAGAGGGTGTTTATCCGGGCTCATAAGCTGTTCTTCTGAGTGGATCCACTTTATTGCGTCATTTTTGATCTTATTGAATACCTTGTTGCTCATCACTGCCATAGCATTGCACCCGGTGTCCAGGAGCGCCAGTAGCGTTGTTTTGCCTACTGTGATTTTCACAAAAGGCAATCTGTTTGTTTGTTTTGCTCTACCATGGTGGTCCCTGATTCCCCTGTCTTTTCCAAAAATTTGGCATGTGGTTGATTTCTCGAGATGAACTTGGCCGATCTTCTCTGGATACCCCTTCTGCTGTTCTACAGTTGTATTCTCTACTACGGTCTCTCCGCTGAGTTTTTTAGTTATCTTGTCGTTGTTGGTTTTGGTAATTGTCCCAGTTTTGCCGATTGTTGTTGTGATATCTTTGCTGATTGGGTCTTGGATTTTCCCATCTTGGCCGGCTTGCTTGTCGAAATCCATTATCGTTGTTATACCTCATCTTGTCTGGTTGCCATGGTTTAGGTTGCCATGGTTTGAGTCGTCTCGACTGTTGTGGGTTGTTTAGGCCCGATGGTGCCATATTACCATTGTATTGATATTGTTGATTAGCCTGCTGAATCTGATTAACTGCCATTGTTTCAACAATATTGGCAAGATTATTTACTCTTGCATCTACCCAATCATCTTTGTTATTGCATATCGCATTGACCTGATATGCACTAGGCACCTTGGAGGCTTCGTATCAACTTTCCAACAGCACTGCCAGATCCAATAATTGGTCGATGGTCATCTCAGGGTGCTCTCTGAGTCTTGCTGAAATCAACGGGTGATTCATGTTTGCCATAAAGTTCTGTCGGAGATTGGCTTCTCTTATTTGCTGGTTGTCTGCGCCCGGATATGCCATTTCTGCCATTCTTGACAGGTCCACAAAGAAATCTTGAACTTTCTCTGTTTTCAGTTTCTTTCTGGCTGACATTTCAGTGATGTATTTGTCGGTGTTGTTAGCGTGATATCCTTCTGCTTTCTTTAATAGATCTATGACTTCCGGAAATGCCAGATTCCGATCCAGGTGTCGTGATATTCCTCTGAGTGCAGTGTCATCCAAGTGAGCTATGAGTAGACTGGCCAGCATGTTTTCAGGAACTCTCAGCGCTCGACAATATGCGTGAAATCTTTGCAAGAAGATAAGTAAGTCAGACCCACGCTTGTATGGTGCTAGATTTCTGATGTATTGAACTGGTCCTGCTCTGATGCCAGGCATTCCTACATATGGAGGCGGTGCTCCCTGTGGTACGTCTCCTTCATCAGCCATTCCTATGTTATGGGAACAAATTGCAGGTTAGTAACAGGTGTCATTGTTATATCATGTACCCAATATCATAACATGATACTGTGATATTGAATTCGTTGCACCTCATCATCATGTATCACCGTAAATAAAACATACATTGTGTTAATTACTGCAGCTTTGTTAACAGTAATTTATACGATTAGCTAATACAGTACCGCTGTACGCTACCATGATCAATGTTATTTTTCATGTAATTCCACGGCACCTACATATCTGTATAATCCCTGATCATTCGACCACCCCGCGCATTCAACCACATGGTCTGAATTTGATCTTCTGATTTATGCAAATGAAATATCGGACTAAGGGTACATATGTAAGTGGATTTGTGGACGATTGCTACGGGATAAGAAATAAATTTTATTAATTGATAGGCAGAGCAAGGGGAATGAAAGTACGAATATCAATTGCCATAAAAACATTATCCGACTCAAAAATTCTGTGATTAGATGTCCGATGCACTGATATGAACGTCACAATATAACGTACTCATTGAGCAGGTCAGAAAATTTGTGATCTTCGAAACAGGGACTAGTACCACAAATGCGTGCTAATACCACTTAACTATAGGGAGAATTAAAAGTTACGTGGTATGGAATTCCTTAAAATTTTTGACTACACCTGTTCTATGATTGAGTGTGCCTTGAAATTAGTTCATAATATCACTCGTACTAGAAACTCGTGCCCTCGTCATTCGTTCTCAGTATCCATCTCATTGCTTCACCAAATTAACGTTCAAAGTGCTAGTAAAGTGGAAACTCCGTGGTTGTATAAGGACCTTGGGAATCATGTTCACAGTCAGATGCCACAAAACGGTTTTGCTCAGGATTGTCACAATGTAATCTCCGATGGAATTTCAGTAAGTATCATGAGTTTGATTTGTCTTCGCAGTTCCATGCTGTCATCGGTCACCTTGGTGTGCATGAGTTCATTGTTTGCCGCTCTTTGTCCCAACAGGCACACGAAAACTCCACAATCAACACTGTTTTCCTGTCGAGGCGTGTCAAAGCGCCTCCCTGATGCCCAACGCGACTGTTCATTTTTCCATTTGATCTCTAGTAGTCGGAAGAACATTTTTATATTCTTCAGTGCCTCCCAGCCATAGTCGAGATTCAGTGAATCGAATAAGGTGATCGTGGATTGATGCGGATGTATCACCACTAACATCCAGTGACCACTCTTGCAGACGGGAAGCAGGATTTTCTGTAAGTGCAATGGGTCTCCCTTCACCCACGATATGGCCTCTACTGGCCCATGCCGTTTTATCTTATTATATAGAAAGGATGTCCAGCATTGAATCGATCCATCACGCATGCGTTGGAGATTGTTGAAATAGCTGTCCACAACAATGTCATTTAGAGGCAACCTATTGTCCAACAGACTTAAATCGTCACAGGTAAGAAACTGCTTTGTATTGTCCATGCTGTGTAGTGCTGGGGGAGATAAAAGGGTAAATTACGATTCAAAGGAATATGTTCTATGGCCGTTTCACTAATTATAGATCCCTATTTACAAGTACGGATGCGGCCATTTATCAATGTCCTGTAAATAGTTATTGAAGCGAACATTGTTGTACCCTGGCTAGACAATGATAAGCAAATTTAGCATTAACAATTCACTCGGGAATTCCCTAAATCAAAATTTTTCTACATAGGTATGGAAATACACAAACCACGATGAATGTACGTGCACACACGTTTGAAACGTTCATTAGGAATAATTGTACCGTAAGCGTACTCTACTATCATGATCGGCGTTCCATTCCACGAAGCTTATTGCGTGCCTTTAATATCATGATGATGAAGGTCATCAATGTGGTTTTTCAGTGTTATCCAAGGTTCTTTTTCATTGGCCAGATCTTCAGTGCGTTTTCCGACCAAGTTAGCTCTTCGCATGAGTTTTGCGAAGATACGTATGTGCTGTTTGCCGTGCACATGTGTGATCACTTTGGTATCAGATTCGAAGTTCTTCCTAAATGCATGGCAGCGGAGGTTTGTTACTAGTGCACTGGCTAGGGCATGGTGCTCAGTGAAGTGCGTTGCGGTAGCTCTTGAGCAGCTGGTTCCTGCCTTTCCATGCTGTTGTCATGGAATTTGACGCTTCGCCATCTTCGTCAGCAATGCTCATGTTTGGGAAGGCTTCAATAATGTCCCACATGTGGGGATCTTGCACGTTCCGCGTGAACTGTGCATTGTCTGTTGCTGCTGCAAGTTTCTCCTCCTGCCCTGCTGTTGGCAGGTTTTCAGCCACCGCTATGTTCTCAAATATGGAGGTTTCGTAGTAAAGGTCACTATCAGGGGACAGCTTCGTTTTATTCACGCTGTGCTTTTTCCCTCGAATGTGCATGAAAATCGACGATTTGTCGTTCATTTGGCATGCACAGAGAGGACACGTGTACTGCATTTTGAGGATGAGATTATGCTTTTGAAAGTCGCCATGAATTTATTTTCCCCAATAATAAAAGATTAAAGCACGGAGATACAATTTTTGCACCAGAAATAGAAGGCGTTACTGTACAACTTTGAGTTGCAAATCGCACGTCTGTGTTGAAGTAAATATCTCCCATTCGATTGTTACGTCATGTGGAAAAATAACTAGGCACATAGCTGAAGTGTAGATTGTACTTTGCCCACTCGAGTTTGGTAAAGATTGTGTTTTTAGAGCTAAGGTGTCTTAATATTTCAACTTAACTTGATGCTATGCTACTATTATACACTGTTGGAGAGGTGATGACACGTTACCAGATGTGTTATGTCATACTTAGCATTACACTTGAAGATAAGCCCCCAATGTCCCCCAATCGATGCATGTCTCACGCATGAGACACAAGCCCAACGGTGCATCAGTGGGTGAATCTCAGAGGGGCACCGGCTTCCCACACTCAATGCAGCCGGCGACTGCATCACTAGCAGCGCAAGTCGGAAACATCCCCTCTGTTAACAAGTTAGTCACCTGGGATTCTAACTAAGTGTGAGATTTAGACATTGACGACCATCCCCCGAGCACTAAGAAGACAACGTGCACGTGCTGAATACGTGTATGTGTTTATGTGTGTGTATGTGTGTGCGCACGGTTGAAAAATGAAATGTTGTGTCATGCGGGGGTTATTCACACTGATACTTGGTATGATTGTATAAGGCCACGTTACAAAATATGATGTAAGATCTCCTGACGCGCCCGGCGCATGTCCACCTTCCGCAATCACCATCGCAACGCCTGATCCTATATCCTCCCTGTCATGTTATAGTGGTGTCATCCACTATCTTCCGCCTGCGCCACCATTATTCCCTACGATTCCATCATCCCTTGGGCGGGTATTTAGGTATTAGGTAAACATCAACCGGAATTTCCATCAGTCAGAAATCATTGCAATCAAAACATATAAACCGGAATTTTCCTTCGGCAATAATTCTTCATCATCCGCCGGCGCAACCATCGTTTCCCTACCATACATCCAGTTCACATCCCTTGGGCGGGTATCCCTCAACAATGTTGAGTCAACATCAACCGGTATTATTCATCGGCTGGAATTTTCCCACGTATATCTATGTTTCCTATTCCTTTGAATCATCATTGCGGTCATCATTGCGGTCTGGTGGTATCAAAGCCTTTGATGCGCACCAAATACCACCAGACCGCAATGATGACCGCAGGGGAAAACTCGCCGCAGGTTAACCCTAATACATCAAAACTGTGTCATTACCCGTATGCGAAGCAAACTTTCTTATTAAACAGGTAGCTAATTTGTATAATATTTCATATACTCGCCTGATCGCCATAAAGTGTAATTGGAATTGTGACAAACTTAGTATCGGTGGAATGGGGCGTGCTCATGTGGATCAGTTTTGTGCAATGGCTACTATTGGAAGACGTGTATTACTACTGTTTTAGTAAAATGTTTATCAGGTAATGTATTTGTGCTTTGATTGCGCCTAATAAACCTAATGTTAGAGTCTCGGTTGCCTGCTGGATTATCTAGTATGCACTTTTCATACATTATACTCAATCCAGCTGATAATTCGCGGCTCAATTGCAAAGGCGTAGTAATTAAAATGTAAGTATGCATGATTACCGCATGTTTCACAAGTTATGAAATAAGCTGATGAAGTTTGTGTAGATGTGTATGCTATTCTGAAACGTCCCAAGTCAACATGAGTTCGATAACTGCAAAAATTATGCCATGTACCCTGCCATATGTGTAAACAAAGCGGAATAATGAGAATATTTCCCATGTGCAACAAGATAAAGCAAGAAAATCATCCCGGGGCAATATTGATCTGTTAAGCTGAGGTCATATCTATTCAAATAAAATTTGACGGGTGATTTTTACAGGCTCCATTTGTCATTCCCGTAAAATTAGTGGTATAGTGGGGCATTCAACAACGGCATGCTCACAAGATAGCTAAGGCAGCCGTTTGCCTAATCAGGCTATAGTCTAGAGCTTATTAACCATTTAGCATGATATATGATAGAAGTTATCAATTGTGAACTTGCCCATGTTGTTGCCTGGTTCACTCTAGCGGGAGTGGAATGACTTATAGATTTGTGAATTTCAGAGATATGACCTGGCTTTTGGAATCAATGAAACCACAATTCAACGTACTGGGGAACAAAGTAAACGATAGCAATATACAACTTCAAGAATTTAAGTAAATAACATACTTCATTCGCATTTACTATTTCAAGTCGTAGATTATTTACTATCCGATTTACTACTCCAGTATTCAATAATTCAAGATGATGGTAGTCGTTCGGAGTCTAGATATGAATGATTGATTGCAATTTCATCTTATGGATCCCTATTATAATTTGGCATTCTCTCTTTTATATCTGTGCGTAGCATCGAAGTGCGTGTTGCTATGGTAATGGTAAGTTTGCACGTGCAAAAATTAGCAGCCTGTAGGCTCATTTCTTACGGTGCTGTTTTGATTACGTTGCTCTCTGCCTGCTGATAGGAGAGACAAGAATTGCACGTGCAGTTTTATGCGCGCGCAATGACGGTCAGATCTCGAATGATATTATTCTGTTTTGCACTGAATCATCAACCATGCACACTGAGCGACCTGTTGCTGTGATTGCTCTTGATCTGGAATCTGGATTTAAGCTACTAGGTTCAACATCTTTCACAATACGTTAGTCGTTTCAGTATCTGATGCGTTAATGCTTATCGTGACTACTTGAAGTTGATTACTTGACGGGCTCCCTAGTCTATATTATAATTTGGTAAGGTGTTTGTTTGCGTCTTTCGTGACTTTGTAGACAGGCGTCTTTCGTGACTTTGTAGACAAAAGTGACATGCTATTCTACAATCTGCGCGCGTTACTATGGTAGCGTAGAAGTTGCACGTGCACGAGATAGACTGNAACTGGCTATTGCCCGTAAGTTATTTTCTTGGTATAAAATATTCAATCTTCCGAATAATATGACAACGCCTTATGCTCATCTAAATCATTGACTGGTGGTCATCATCTTGGTTTGACACCCATTGACAGATATTGAATTTAACCTTGTCAAAGATCTCGCCATATTCTGTATATTCTGTTTTTGGTCACTCCATCCAGGACAGCACACATTTGCATAGCCCCTTTTATCTTACAATTCACTACACCCAACAAAAGCGCTGATCAGTGTGCTGTGAAGATGAGTAGCCACGACAAATCAACGAAGAGTATTGTTGTCCCCTAAAACTCATTTCTCAGCACCATTATACTCTACAAGGGCTGTAACTCTAATCAAGATTCCACTGTGAGGTGGCAAACTCTTGTCACGGTCACATAGTGTACTATGAGTAAGTGATATCTTGTTCGTTCCTATGACCACCATGTTCTCCTCAGCGGTATCATCTCATTCTCATTCTCATGACGTAGAGTTGTTAATTTTACGATTATCCGCAGCTGCTCGCAATAATATGACCGACTGCCAAGGACCTGTTATCACGGACAGGTCACAGTTGACGGCTAAAATGATACGCAGGATACGACACCCACAGTACACACCCGTTGCTCCAACTCCAAAAGCGAAGGAGACACATTTCTGTCCAACACATGGTCCAATAGGTACCTATCTGATAATGATATAATAGGTATCCGATATAAACAGACTGGAAGGTAGTCGATTAGAATAACTAACAAAGACGATTGACAGTCATTCAGCTACCTACTGACGTCTGACTTACTGACAAGCCTAGTGAAACCTGACAAAGTGAAACCTGGCTGATTTCAGATTCAGAAAGTTCTGTATGTGAAGATTGCGCTGCAGAGGAGAGAGAGAGGGTAGAGGCTATCTCAAATACCAAGCTCGGGAAATATCTGCTATTGCCGGGGAGAAGAGATTCCAAGGTAGGACGGGGCACAAGTTAACACACACACACACACAC
>CAMPET010000318.1:64488-76077 GCA_946803715.1 Beroe ovata
ACACACACACACACACACACATACACACACATATCTAAATCATATTCCTCAGACGATGAAGATAATCCTGAAGCATCATTTCTCGATCTCCACATGTATATGACCTCTGCATTGCGGAAGAGTGATGTAAAAGCTGTCGGACTTCAGATGGCTCTCGAACTGATGCATGAAAAAAGTAATAGAGACGTCATAACGGGATTGAAGGTGAAGTCCTCTAATAGGTCTACCACTAGTACTAGGTCTAGTGGAAGTCTACTTCTGACTACTTTAGGTCTACTAGAACTCTTTTTTCGCAGACCCTATACCTTGGATTGTTTGTTGTCTTCTGTGGACTTCTATTCCGATCCATGCCGTAGTACTAGTAGCAGTGGTCCATGCAGTAGTAACAGTAATAACAATGGTCCACGCAGTAGTAACAGTAGTAACAGTGGTCCACGCAGTGGATGACTATGAAACCTTGCAGGCGCGAACCAAAGCTGGCAGACCAGATTGGAAGGAGGTGTTCAATAACTTGGACAACACTAAAAAAGGAAAGGTACGTGGCAGCTGCTATAAAACTTCTCCTCGGTTGTGGATAGACAACTACAAATTCCTGTGCAGCTGTGCTCTATAAAATCGCCTGTTTCAGGTCACAGTCTTCTTCTGCGGGTCACCACTCTTGGCTCAGGTAATAAACACGTACTGCAACAAACACGGATTCAGATTCAAGGCGGAGAAGTTTTGATACATTACAGATGTTATGGACACAGGAAATGACTGGTATTTAAACACATCACAGTGCCTTTACCAACGATCAGACCTGTGCAGTCGACCCCTGCACACAAATTTTGCTGGTTTAAATCGCGTCAAGAAAGCAATTCATTCGTTGTTGACGGCTAGCCCACTTCTCATTTAATAATTCATATTGTGCAATTGTATTTGGTCAATGCTAATTTGAGAATGGCTGATATGAATACGGTCTCATGAATTCGTCTGACCTTAAGTTACGGACCAGTCATGCTTATCTGTGGTGTGACCCTGGTGTGGCGCTGATACGACACTACTAGTGCGACACTACTAGTGCGACACTACTAGTGCGACACTACTAGTGCGACACTACTTGTGCNCACACACATTTCGCTGGTTTAAATCGCGTCAAGAAAGAAATTCATTCGTTGTTGACGGCTAGTCCACTATTCATTCAATAATTCATACTGTGCAATTGTATTTGGTCAATGCTAATTTGAGAATGGCTGATATGAATAAGGTCTCATGAATTCGTCTGATCTTAAGTTACAGATCAGTGGTGTGACACTGGTGTGGCACTGGTAAGACATCAGTAATACTATAGGTCGTACTAAAGTCGCACTATAGTCTCGCATTGATGTCGTCATGGACCACGACGCTGATGCGACACTGTGCGATATACTACTATATACACTACTGTGATATAGTACAGTATCGGACCAGTGTCGCACCAGCGTCGTAGTTAATGACCCTAGGACCGCTACAACAGAATTCTTATTTTGTATAGACCAATTGAATAGACCAATAAGAGTCGAGTCTTTGCGTTCTTGAATCAAGCTCTTATCACATCACGCTAGAAAAATTCTACACGTGCGATTTATTCAGCAGTAAATATTAGGATACGTCTTGCATGGCCTATATTATGTCTGTTTGGCACTTGAGTGTAATTCTACACCTTATGCATTTTTCGATAATTTCGAAAATTTGGTCTCGTTTGAATTTCGTTTCCGAGTTGCAACCTTAAGAGTTGCCCCTAAATGTTTGATTGCCTTCTCAAATATCTTTTCCAATTTCCAGCCAGCCTGGTATTGAGATGACGGAGTCGCCACATCAACGTCATAACTTTTTCGCCCATTTTTGACCCCCTCCAGCTCTTGTAGTTTCTGATAAACTTTTGCTAGCCCCTCCCCCATGCTGACGTCAGCAATTGTCAAACCCCCAGATAGGATGACTGCAGTTCAATATGATCCTACCAAATTTGATTGATTGGTTATGACAAGATGCTTCTCTCAGGATATGGCAATATTTCCACCGTCAGTCCCACATTACAACAACACACTGTTTGATGGTGTCATGAACTATGGATGTGGATCCCTGATCATCTTTGTTGCCCTAGCATCGCTTTCACTAAATGCCTTTGTGTTTCGTATGTGTTTTGAAAAATTACCATTAAGAAGTTCTAACATCATCTTAATACTGCTGAGTGCCTCAGATTTCTTATTCACAGCAATCAGGGCCCCCTCGGTTGCCTACAACCTTCTTAATCCCCATATCAAGGCAGGGGTTCCAAATCAACCACCAAAATTGAAACAGAGCATTCCGGATGTTCTGGCTGCACTAACAGCTTACACTTCAATAAATGCAGTCTTTGGCCTGTCCATCATGAGGTTCATCCATTTGAGTTATCCTATCTGGGCAGTGAGCAACAGGAAAGCTGTTAACATCATTGTATTTGTTCCTATGGCTGCAATCATCATGTACAGTCTGGCAGTGGAAATATTTCTACTGCTTGGAAATCATACCGGTTACAAAGTGCTGTGGAGTAACACGCTGCAAGCAATCATCCCCGACAACCCAAACTTCTTGAACGAGTTTCTTTTTATGAAAACATGGAACGTCCTGATACCTGTCACCCTCTCTTGCATTCTAGCAATAGCTACAGTAGCTAAGCTTTACACCATGAGCAGGCAAGAGCAGCAGAGCTCACCCGCGAATCAGGGCATGGTAACTATCCTCCTTTTATCATTCGGAAATGCACTCTGGTTGGGTCATTGGCTCGGCGTACTCCTAGGAAAAAACTATATTTATTATGATCCAGAGGGCTCAATTGCTGTTACTGGTTGTCTGTTGTTTATCTTTTATGTGATGATGCCAATAGTGATAGCTCTTTACAACCCAATGGTCCTATCACTGAGAAGTAACGTGATGAGATCAAAACTTCATGAATTATTGTCCAGGGAGTCAGGGAAACCAATACTCGTGTTGAACGCCTAAACACCGTCACTTTACTCAAAAAAGATGAGTATACTTGGTGCCCTCCACCCAACCCAACCAGTCTACCCAGTTTTGGCGACATATTCATCGCATCTCAGCTAACCGCCTGACTCTGAAATCTCCCAACCCTTGCTGGGTAATACCCCGTGGGTATGCATCATGTGTACTTCACACCAGCTTTTCACACCAAGCTCAAGCACTACAAAATACTTAAATAGCTTTCCCTCATACAATTTCATAGTTTCTTCTTAGAATGACTTGCTGAACTTTCGTGCTCTCTTGAGACCAGCAAAACAAATGAATTGATTGTTCTACACCAATGATCAAGTTTATTGTCTAGACTTTCTGTTGATTTATTCATATTCTAATACGTTTGATTCTAACCAGCCTTTAGTACCTTCAGAATCGTCTTCTTTTTGTAACTTTGTATAACTTCAAATCAATTCCAGATAACTGAAGGCATGTTGATCACTCACTCTTAATAGAGCTTTTGATATTACTATCAAGCTGGACCAGTCTCCTCTGTAATCCAGCTAGACAAAGGAAAAGGATAGTCTTAAGAGATGAGACAGTGATCTATGGCAGATCAGGAGGGTCACACGAAAAAATATAATTCAATTCTTTTAGACCTGGATCGCTGAGTTTAGCATTGGGTGGCCCTTCTGATCCATGTGGTTGTTCTCCAAGTGTCCGAGTCAAGAGTTTAGTAGAATCCTACTTGACCCCAACTCCTTGGACTCCAATTTGGACTAAAATGTTACTGAAGATGGCGTTAGGCTGCAGAGTAATAGATGGGAGGGAGAGGGAGACTGTGAGAGCCGGATATTAGTATGGATTTTTGAGACTCGAAAGTTCGAGATGAGTGTACTAAGATGATTCCGGTACTACATGCCCACTTTCCCGTGTGCCTACGATCGCCAATGACCACCCGTCCCCCATGACCACATGTACTGATTGTGGTCATGAAGTACCGAATCCGCCCCATTACCCACAGTCGCTATATGATGTGGATACATGAACAAGCTTGATTACACATTTCAGCTTTGAATAAACGCACTACCCTTTCGTATGGATCAGGTAGGCAGCTATTAATGCAATAGCTGCCTACCTATTGCTATTATAGATAGAGAACACAAGAGAATATTAGAGCGTCGAATATGAAACAAAAACCTGTAAAATACTGCAAAAATGAAATACCGATAAAATCTCTCACAGACAATGAAAAAAAATCACACCCAATCGTTTGAATGAATTTGATTAGTTTTCTGCATGGATCGTACTCATCAACCAAACGTTTCAGTTTCTCCTCACGGTCTCTCCATTTACGTTTCTGTAGCTCGTTTGGGTTTTCTCCTTGATCCAACTGCAAGGAACTCGCTCGCTGTGATACCAGAGAAGTCCTACGATGAATGTCCAAATAGTCGGATGCTGTGAGTTGAGCATCCTAGCAAGTCCATTGTTGCCACCTTCAGACACGTTGTTCGTCCTGTGCTCTCCATACTCGTGTGAGTCACAGTTTCTCTTATCAAAAACCGCGACCGTGACTCACAACTCGATAGCTGTGGAGACATTCCACATGGCAATAGGATAGGAAGCGGTGAAAATCCAGCTCTTCTCGAAGTACGCTATGTACTTTGAGATGGCAGCTGTTGGACGCAAACTGAAAAGGGCAGATTTCAGCTCTGTCCAGCCTGAGATGAAACGGGGAGGAAGGCAGACCATATACCGAGCAGAGAAGCTGGGAATGATTCTGAACTGTCTTTGCTGGAGCTGATTTAAATGGAAAAGGCAGCCTTGAATTTCTGCCCTCGGATGAACCGACTTGAACGTGCTGTGCGGAGGGCATGGGAGCTCCACGGACACTTTTGCCAAACTTTGAGGTCTCTTGCTCAGACCCAAGACGCCACATATGCCAAGGATGACTCAGCTTACAATGCACGCCTGAACACGCCTTTCAAGGCCGGAGATGAATGTATGGTCCGCATCCGATGTCCCACCCACAAGTTTGCCCCCAGGTGGTACACCCAGTTTCCATCAAGAAGGCCATAAACGATACAGTCTACATCATAGACCTCAATGGCACTGAAAATGGTGATTAAAATCAACATGAGCAAATTGAAGAGGTGGAATGCCAAACACTAACAGGCTCGCTGAATCCTGTCTGGCTCCTTCTGCTCCCTACCCTTCCTTCTTTTAGCCCTAAAATACCACCCAAAATCCCACCCAACCCCACCCCTGATCCTACACCCGAGAAGATAACTGTTGATCACAGCAAGACCAAGAGAGCAAGAGGAAGAGAAAAAGGGCAAAATACTGACTGCGATCAGTAATTTCCTCAGGAACCTTCTGTTCCATTTCCTGTTACACTACAACCGACAAAATTATTAACGCAATAGTTTTAATTTTCCACCTATTTCTGACAACGGAGCTTAACCGATGTAAACATTATTAACCAATGCCAGTCCTACGAGTGAATTGTTGCCTTAATGTTGCGTTGCTGTTGTCTTATTGTTGTGTTATTGGTGTGTTACTGTTGTGTTAATTTACGTGGACAGTCGCAATATTAGGCAATACAGAGCTTGTTGTCTTATTTATGCCTAATTGTTGCCTTATTGTTACCTAATTATTGCATCGACACCAGCACAATTAGTTGCCCATGATTCTCCAACAGATCCTCCCAGACCACCCACCCCTCCCCCAGCAGCTCCCATCTATCGGAGAACACAGCGTCTCAGATTTCCTACAATCCATTCAACTTTAAAATTATAATATAACGAGATCTCCCATCTTAGGGATAGATATTTTTCAATCTTTTGCTTTAAACCTCCTCCCATTCATGATCATCGATTTAACTAAAATTGAATTGAAAGTAAATTTGACAGCATGTTAAATTCTTCTTGTCGCATAAAGAGAAGTTTTCTACTTTGTGCCGAGGGAGAGCACAAGGCAACCCATAATTGCCGATATTGTTGACAATTGCTGAACACTCTAAGAACAGTGCAGACATGAAATTTGAAAAGGTTATTATGGCATAATTGCAAACAAAAAATTGCTTATATGGTAGGTGAAGTGGGCTTCGGAAGTGCATGCTTTCTGTTTGTCAATATATAAACTTGAATACACGTCATGTCTTCCTTCGCACACTACAGGTGACTGGACACTTTATAAGACAACATCAGCCATTTTGTCTCTGGGAAACCAGTTGCATTTGAATCTTTACATAAAAGTCTATTAAGTCCTCCAAACCTTGGAGTATTCAAAGGAATAACATGGCTCAGATAGAGGTCTTAAAAGTTGAAGATTTGGAACCATGAATTTCATTAAAAAGTACAAGTTCTTCCTAGAAATAGATCATAATGCTTAGGTATAAAAAACAATTCAACGTTGTGGTTTAAATAATAGCCACTTGCAATGCAAATGGTTACCCCTGACATTATACAATCATATTGGATAAAACAATCGAATTACAAAAACAAAATTAATTATGAGCATAAACATTCATTCAAACAAAACAAGTCTTTTAGCTTTCGTATATCAGGCAAATACAAATTTCATTTCAATGCAATAAGAGAACTCGACTCCTTCATGGACTTTTTGCTGTATACTGTCAATCCTAGAGCTTGACAGGAGCAATAACATACATGTTGCTGGAAAAAGTTCTCAATAGCAGCGGTGCCCAAATTCCCTGCAGTGAACTCCCAAGTCTTACTCTTGCCATGGGTTGCAATCTCGACATCTGTTAGTTGTATTACCTTTCCTTGTCTAAAGAACTGAATATCTAGAGGGATAGCTGCCGACGCAGTTTCCGATTGATATACGAAGTGTGAAAAACACTCCGTGAATTTTGACTCCTCAGAGTCAGGGTTGATTATTTGACCGTCATTGTTAATAGTTTTTACAAGAGACCCTGACATATATTTCTCTATAATCCCAGGGGATAACTCAAAATTTTCTCTTCAATCTTTATTAGTGGCATGGGGTCCGTTATAGCTTGAACAAGATATGATTCAATCATTGAGAGTTTGAANACACTGCTTGCTGTTAAACATTGAACTCGATTATCCCTGATGGATGTGAGAAAGTTAGATGTTCGTTGACTCAATTATGTCATCAATTTTGTGCATTTTTGCACTTGGAGTTTATACTCCCACTGATGCAAGTTGAGGTTACATCATCGGTTTTGTGCTTTTTGCACTCGAAGTTTATACTTCCAATTACACTGATTGAGGTTACAACACAGTAAAGCACTTTTTGCTTCAAACTTGTAAACCTTCTTAAATGTTCCCTCAGCTTCAATTTTGTTTTCAAAAATCATTTCAGTGATGTTAATGAAGCCAATTCTCCGCCATGCAGAGGGTTGAGATACTTTGAACTGAATTAGGAGAAGGACGTTTGGTTCAAGCTCATGTTTGTCTACCCCTATCTGAATCACTTCTCCAGGTTCAATTGGCAGGGTCATTGTTAAATTTGGTAAACCAGATGTTGCAGAAATTGTTCTAGGTGGTAGATCTGATATTGTTGGAAGCTCAGATCGGGTAGACAAAGTTGATCTAAGTGGTAAAAGAGATGTTGTTGGCAGAAAAGATCGAGTTGTGGAAGATTGTTTAGGTGGTAAAACTGTTGTAGAGCAACCAGATCGAGTTGTGGAGGTTGATCTAGGTGAAAAAACTTTTTCTACTGCTGATAATGAGTCATAAGCAGTAGAAAAAGAACGGTGGAGTGTAGATGGGGCTCTTCGTTGTGGTGATACACATAAATGAATTGCTTACACATCTTCAGCTCTGCATCAGTTGTAACGTCAGGAACCTTAAGAGTTTTCTTAACTGTAAATGGACCCTGAAATTTTAATTTCACTCTGATCTGAGCTCGTAAGAGATTTAGAAGGTTTTCTTCAATCATGATGAACTCTCTGTTTCCAAAAGCTTTGAAATCCTTCCCCTTTTTTCTACATGCAGAAACTTCATACACATTCTTTGGCGGTTTGTCTTTCGGCTTAAGATATCCTTTCAATTTATTTTTACGCTCATCACGAACCTTATTCAGGTATTCTTCTACTGAAATCGGACTGTTCCTCCATTGAACCTATGTTCAGAAATGTTTTATGTAACATGATTCATTAATACATGTAAAACATCACGATATGTAATGATTGTGATGTCCTGTGATAAAAAACGTATTTACCACCAAGTTGAACCAATGATTTTATGAAAATGTCGATTGTAGCTTTATTCAAGATTCCAGATCGAGAATGATCACAGGAACACGTCTGACGTCATCCAGTGTGTGTGGTCGATGATTTAGTGCAAAACAGAAACATATGCAAGATTTGACTATCATTGCGCGTGCATCAAACTGCACGTGCAACTCATGTCTCTCGTATCAACCGGCAGAGAGCAACTTAATCAAAAAGTATAATGAGAATTGAGTTTACAGGCTGCTACTTTTTGCACGTGCAACTCGTACGCTACTATAGCAACTCGCAGTACGCGGTAAGCGCACAAAAAACATAATAATAGTAATGATAATAAAAGAGAGAATGCCAAATTATAATAGGGATAGAAAGAACTCATTCAAACTGACATAATACTGAAATAGTCCGTACATTTTAACGATCCCGTGTAACTGTTTCAGTTACATTCTCCAAATCCGCCGCTGGTCTCACTATGAAGTGTAAGGTAGAAAGGGACTTGTGGAGTCGCCCTGCAGTCTCTTCGGAGGGCGTCTCAACAAACTCCCTCACTCACCCGGTGCTGGATACACAGTCCTGCAGCCTGTCGTCCCCTCCTATTCCCCACACCACAGCTCCGGATCACCTGTAGAACCTGTGTTGTCCAGCTGTCTCCTATTGACGTCTGTAGTGTCCTACAGCCAACATCAAGCGTCAAGGACTCCTGCAGAAGCTCCCTCTGGAAGCGGGCCCTGATGGTGGGCTACAGATTTCCTACAAGTGATCCCTTCCCACAAGAAATACTAACAATTCATTCAACATCAGAAGTACACAACAGAAAGAATTCATTCTTACTGACATTTCACTGATATTGTCCTTAAATCCTAACTATCCCGTGTAACTGTACCGGTTACATTCTCCAAATCCGCCGCTGTTCTCACTAGGAAGTACAGAGTTGCAAGGGACTTGTGGAGTCGCCCTGCAGTCTCTTCGGAGGGCGTCTCAACAAATTCCCTCAGCCGGACCCCGTGTGTCATGGCACTCATCCGGTGCCGGATACACAGTCCTGCAGCCTGTCGTCCCCTCCTATTCCCCACACCACAGCTCCGGATCACCTGTAGAACCTGTGTTGTCCAGTCTCCTATTGACGTCTGCTGTGTCCTACAGGCAACATCGAGCTCCAACGGCGTCAAGGACTCCTGCAGAAGCTCCCTCTGGAAGCGGGCCCTGATGGTGTCCAGTGTCCATCTGAGACAGGATAGCACGGATCGCAGGTACCTCCCAGAAACCGTCAGGAACGTCCCTCTTCGGCTCTATCCTCACTCCCTGCTTGGTCTCGAACTCTCTTGGATGCCTGATCAGCAGCTCCGGACCAAACAGGGAGTTGACCATCATGAGGATCGCCGCTGGTAGCAAGCCTCCCTGGGGTGGAATCTGATCCTCTCGTGTCCTTCCAACTGTCGAGGTAGCAGGGACAAAGATCATGGATCGAAAACGCCGACGAGAAGAACGATGTGAGATGCGAGGATGCTTCATTTTCAACAAACGTCTGCTGCTACTGCTACCTCTGACATCCGGACATTATCTTATATTCTGCTCACAAGTTTTCAAGGGACCTCATCACAGTCCATCAGATCTCCCCATCCCGCAACTCTATCCCAATCAGTCTGGGCCTCATAGACCAGTTAACCTTAAATATGATCCCTCATTCGCCACAGACAATGTCTAACACTCCCTCCTCATAATCCCAATCAGGACTCCTCCATTGCATGTGACGAATATTTGAGATTTGAAAATATCTAGGATATTTGCACAAACTTTATATTGGGAGTTGATTTACTTTACCGGTTAACTCGAAATATTGCGAAATGTTGATATGATTGATTTTTTATGATAGGGAGAGAAGATCGTGAGAGATAGTCACACGTGTGAATCACGCATGTGAATCCCGTCTATAGGGCCCATAAATGTCTCGATCCCGATAGGGTCGGGGGAGTGTTTTGGAGATGGTCAGATATAGACATTAGNAACACAACGCCTCAGAAAGGCTACAGATTTCCTACAAGTAATCCCATCCCACAAGAAATACTAAAAAATTGTTTCAACATTGTTTCAAAAGTACACCACAAAAGAATTCAATCATACTGGTATTGTCCTGATTTCCTAACTATCCCGTGTCACTGTAACGGTCACGTTCTCCAAATCTGCTGCGGGTCTCACAAGGAAGTACAGTGTGGCAAGGGACTTATGGAGTCGCTTTGCAGTCTCCTCAGAGGGCATGTCAACAAATTCCTTCAGCCGGACCACGTGTGTCATGGCACTCATCCGGTGCCGGATACACAACCCTGCAGCCTGTCGTCCCCTCCTATTCCCCACACCAGAGCTCCGGATAACCTCTAGTACCTGCTTTGTCCAGTCATCCAATGATGTCCGCAGTGTCAGACACGCGACATTTAGCGATAACGGCGTCAAGGACTCCTCCAATAGGTCCCTCTGGAAGCGGGCCCTTATGGTTTCCATTTGACCAAGGATACGTCGGACCGCAGGTGCCTCCCAGAAACCGTCAGGAACGTCCCTCATGGGCTCGATCCTCACTCCCTGTTTGGTCTCGAAATCTCCTGGACGCCTGGTCAGTAGCTCCGGACCAAACAGGGAGTTAACCATCATAAGGATCGCCGCCGGTAGAAAGCCTCCAGGGGGTGACATCTGCTCCGTTCGTGGCCTCCCAACTGTTGAGGTAGGAGGGACGTATATCGTGGATTGAATGCGAGGACGAGAAGAACGACGTGTTCTGCGAGGTTGCTTCATTCTTTCCACAAGTACAAGTGCAATGGTCTGCTGCAACAATGCTTCTGACATCGGGATATTCCCTTATATACTCCTCACCAGTCATCAACGAATCCCATCACAATCCATCCATTCTCCCTAATTGCAACTCTACCCCAATCAGACTGGACCTCATTACCATCCACCTCAAATTCGACCCCTAATTCGTCAAGACAATGTCTAATGAACACTTCCTCCTAGTAACCCATTTCATGACCTGAAATCCCCCATTGCATGAAGTATATATGAACTATGAAAATATGTAGAATATTTTCACAAATTTTACTGAGGGAGTTGAAGAAACTCAGTTATTCTAGACCTGAAAACATTTAAGATATCCCACAATCTTTGCCCAGGGACTTTTGATTTTATTCATGCACAACTTAAAGATGGATGTTGGGAAAACACTTGAAAACTTTTCTGATGTGACCATGTACACCAGTTTGAGGGCCACTCCCAAACCCTCGATGATTACGAATAAGTTTATTGTTGTTTAAGTATTTTCAACTTTCTGTACAGTGGTAAGAGCTGTTGGTTGCCCTTTTTGCAACATTTCTAATACAGTCACATTGTGGTCGAAGTACTTTGCTTGTCCA
>CAMPET010000319.1:29244-61810 GCA_946803715.1 Beroe ovata
GAGTGAGGAATTGTGCCGGCAAGAGGGAGTGAGGAATTGTACCGAGTTAAGGTAGAGTGAGGAATTGTACCGAGTTAAGGTAGAGTGAGGAATTGTACCGAGTTAAGGTGGAGTGAGGAGTTGTACCGAGTTAAGGGGGAGTGAGGAGTGAGGAAGACGGAGGAGCGGGGATTTGTACCGGCAAGAGGGAGGAATGAGGGATGATGGGTCCGAATCGGGTTTAGGTATTGCAATATTGGTTAGGTATACTCGAATTAGCGGGTTTTTACAATACACGTGTCATTTAGATACTCACTCATATTTAGATACTCACGGGGTATTGTTGACTGGAAGCTGGAACAATTGAAACCTGAGCGGTATAATGGTAAAAGTATGGTTTCATGTGTTAGGTATGCAACTGAATCAACTTTATGCAAAATATGCAGTATTTCACATCAAATTACACATGTCCCGTCATTAACCTGTACATGCCGAGAAAGTCATCCTGAGTGACCTTATTGAAGTCATACACCTCGAAAAGGAGGTACTGAGGGGGTCCCGCCCCCGGGCTAACCCTAAACTTGAATATCTGATTCCACACGGGATTGAGGGTTTTCTTGATGTGTTGTGTGGTGGCGGGAATGCCCACCACGATATCCTGCCTGTCTGAGTCACCGGGACTTCCACTGCACAGCGATACTCTCACATACGGATCACTGTAGAGAGGGGGTGTTAGACGGTCAATGATTCAAGTTGGGCCGATAAAGATTTCGCGTTTGCACCCGCTCGGAATAACTGAAATAGTGATTGTGAAAGGGTGATTTGATGTATAATCGAATAAATATTGATTCCGATGCCAACCTGAGTCCGAAGATGTCCTTCTTTAGAAGGTGAGTCGCATTGGCAACCTTGACATTGAGTATTCTGTGCGGTAACCCATCATCAAGCATGCCATAAACATGCGATCTGCGGAGGAGTGAGGGAGTGATTGGGAGGAGAGGGGGTGAGAGAGAGGTGAGGGGATGAGGATTGAGGGGGTGAGGAAGTGGGAAAAGGAGTGGCAGTGAAGGGAGAGAGAGGGAGAGAGAAGGAGAAGAATGGGAACAGTTCATCAGTACTCACTCCTGTGATTCTGTCATTGTGCTTGGTAGTGTCTACCTCACTTCCATTACCTGGACACAGAAGAAGGGGGTTCAAATGACGTTAAGAAATTGCAAACTTATTCCCTGTGAACTTCAACGTTTCTGAACATTTGATCTCCGTACAATGTAATGGATCGTGACGCAAAGGGCAAGCTTTTACCAAAAATCATCAGAGAGCATTCCGTTTAAATCATCCCTCTCTCTCTCTCTCTCTCAAATATCGTTGTATAACCCAAATATTGTCTCTGACGGTCACAACCAGACGCGTGAGAGAGAGAGCGAGAGAGTCAAACATGGCCTCATTTTCCCAAGAAAATGGTCTGACGTTATTCACAGTGGTATAGAAAAAGTACTTAATAAATAATAAGACAGAACTTACTACTCGCAAATAATTCTCTGATCCATAGGACTGGGCATTCCTTAGTAAAATCTAATTGGAATCTAGGTCGGGAATATAATATTAATGCTTCACCAAAACCGTTAAAATGATTACAGTACATTTATTGATATATTGATTAAAAATGGGCCACGAATCAGAACTTTAATCAATACAAAGTACAAACACATCATGAAACATTATATCGAGAGTCGAGACATTACTATACTACTGCACACACGCACGGTGATCAGCTAGTTCTATTGAGGACTATATCACAGAGCGCCGCCAATCCCAGGTTGTAGTCCCCTGGGGGCAACAACTCTAGACTATCTCTAGCCAGGTTGCAATACCTGAGTGCCAGTTCCCTCGTTTTCTCCACCCCCTCACTCCTCGACACACAGTCCAGTGCCGTGTCCACGTCACCGGGCTTACTAAATCCACGGGTTATACTCTCGACAATGTGGGGGTGTTCCAAGGAGGCGTATAGCACGGGCGCGGTGGCGAGACCCAACTTAAGATCACTGCCACCTGCTGCTTTGCCCAGCTCCTGCGAGGTGGCCACGAAATCCAACATATCATCTACCAGCTGGAACGCTATTCCCAGGTTTTTACCGTAGTTGTAAGCAATGTGTTGCAGCTGAGGATTCGCACTGTTCAGCGCTACAGCCTGACACCCGTGAGCGATTAGGCTGGCAGTTTTGAGGTATGTCTTATCGAGATACGTAGAAAACATGTCGCCATCTCTCTTTAGTTGGAGTATCTCTCCCTTGATCAGATCTCTGATGACACTCGATAGGATCGTGATAGTCTCACTACACCCCAGATTAGCTAGTTTACTCGTCGCCCGAGCTATGATGAAGTCCCCCGACAAAATAGCCACCTTCTCGTTGAACAAGGCGTTAACGGTGGCGAGGGCACGTCGCGTGGCCGCACTGTCCAACACGTCGTCGTGCACGAGGCTTGCCACGTGTATTAGCTCCGTGATGAGGGCAATGTCACGTTGTTTGTGGTTGGTGGCTGCTCCGTCATTACAACACTCACCCATGAGCACAACGCAGGTAGGACGCAGGTACTTACCGCCTCCTGGAAATTACAGTGTCAGAGCTTCTTACATAAAGATAGATTTCCATGTGACGCAGTTCCTCTTACAAAGTTCAACAACAGTCCACTCATGAAATTCTCTTTGACGTTAGCGTAACGAATTTATAGGTACGATGCGTGCACAATGCACATGACACAACCATAACCACTGAAATTTCGAACCATCGATCGATCTCAGATGATCATACGTATCATAACAACTTGCACTCGTACCGGAAAAGAGGTGGGTTGCAGCGGATGTGAGACTCTGATTTCCCGAAACTAGGCATCGAATAAGATCCTCCACAATACCGTCAGTGTTGGCTGCTTCTCTCAGATCGCCCATCTTGATTTCCCTGTGTGGGACCTGCGGGATTGCTGTGCTAGAGCAACATGACCTGATTATTTGATTTATCGGTCATACCCCCTTCCTCCCCTTCCCTTCCTCCTCAGTCTTTCATCCCCTTCCCTGATCCCTTGCCACTCCCTCATCAACAACCTCCACCCTCTTATGAGGAGTCCCTCCTTTACAACTCCCCCTACCTTATCAATAGGGGCCTGAACAGTAGTACCATGACTTCTGGAACAGTATCGGAGGGCAGGACATCTGGAAATAGGGACTCGATACGGTCTACTGCAGCTGCTACTGTCGGCAACTACCCTGTATACAGTCCTTCTCCAACTCATGATGTATACATGGTATACTGTCCAGCTACGTCACTGATGTTAAAAACATATAATGGAGTAATGGCTTGTGTAAGTAAATCATACAATAGGTATTCAAACTTTCCGAAAGTACTTTCGATTTTCTATGGTCAGAAGTTCATTACTGACTTAATAAGATCACGAATGAAATAGTTGTCGTCATGTAATCACATCCAGCAAAATTATCAAGCAATCAAAATTGAATCAAGCAACTATACAATTCTCAAATCAATTCCATATCCGTAACTCAAATTGAAAAAGAAAATCTGTACAAAACTGCGTATCTTTGCACTGCCGTATACTTCTCTTCTAACACAAATGTACTATAACATGTCAGTCGTGTCAAGAATCCGCCTAATTTGAGGGACCGGTTGCTGGGTAACGTGTGTCTCCAAGAATGTGATTACAGCGGGAATGAACTCCTTTGTCATGAATGTGGTACTGGCACTCACGACACTCTGGATACTTTCATCGGGAGGTGCTATCTGCAGCTGGAACGCCTGGAACTGCAAACAACTGGTTATGGAGTCTATGAGTTGTTTCTTCACCCGCACATTGTACATTTTCTTAGCATCCTGGAGGTAGGAGTGGAAAGATCTGACAAAACTGATGACACTGTGACACAGCGTGACACTGATCTTGTCATCACCGCATGACACAATGTACTTGGATAAGTCCACATTGTATGTACTGAGTAGTTCCTCTAGTTTCCTAGCGTCTCCCGACTGTTCTGTGAACTGAACTTTCTTCCAGTGTTCCTCCTTTGCTCTCACCTGGCTAGCCTCCATGATCTGAATATGGTTCCTCTTCAGAGTGTCCGCTATACCAGGTTGAAGCAGTCGGTGTAATAGAAACGTGATGTCAAGTCCATTCACGCTCAACTGCTCTGCTTGTTTGAGAGCGATGGACACACATTCACCAGCCACTCCGTGACCAACAACACTTCCCTGTGGGAATACCTGCCGGGAAAACATCTCCGCAAACCAATCCAGTTCTGTCTCGACCCAGGCAACGTATGATGGCATGCAACCTGTTTCTGTCACACTGAACACTGCCTTGAATTCTGTTCCAACAGCAGCGACTGTGCTGAAAAACGTTTGACTGAGTTTCGTGATGTACAGTGTCATGGTGCCCTCCATCTTTATACGTCTGATACTCATCTTCAGACTCGTTGATTTATTGCGGAGGAACAAAGCCGTTGCTTGGGTAACCTTCTCAAGGAGAAGCAATTGTTTGACAGGTTTCTTACTGGCTTTCCCATGAGCATACATCCCCGAACCTGTATTCACTTCCATCAACATTTCAGTTAGTTGCCGGAGTCTGCTATCAATCCTAGCTTTGATCTCTGGACCATGGCTCGTATGATCCAACTTAGCTATGTCCTGCTTCGCATCCCGCAGTTTCCTAACAGCATTCTCGAAATCTCGTTGTGCAATACATACATCCAGCTGCTCGGGGAGCTCTAGGAGAGCTTCAGCCCGGAATTTAGCCCTCCTCTGGTTCTCCTCCCAAGTTCCCTCCATGACGTCATCACGAGATTCAGTTATCTCAAGGTCAGGACGTTCCCCGATAGCTTCCTTCAGATCCTGCTGAGCTCTCTTGATCAGGG
Source organism: Beroe ovata (assembly GCA_946803715.1). Taxonomy (NCBI): domain Eukaryota; kingdom Metazoa; phylum Ctenophora; class Nuda; order Beroida; family Beroidae; genus Beroe; species Beroe ovata. Next base: position 34,139 of record CAMPET010000319.1, read on the forward strand.
TCACCCACTCCATTTTCTTCTGTTCAGAATCGGCACGGTAAACAAAGGTGTTTGCAGGATACTGCGTTATTTTGAAGCAGCACAGCGAGCCCTGAATGTCCATAACAGTTACGTTCTTCAATTCGAGCAAATCTATCATCTTGTATGCCTCGGACATCCATGCACTTTTTGTAGGAGCAGCACTCATTAAGCAATCGTTCATTAGGAACAGCTGAATCTGTCTCTCATCCTCCCCCTCCTCAATAACATGACCATGGTGAACCATCTTACGTCCTGGTATATCGTGCAGAACTGATGCACCTTGAACCAGCTCAACTATCTTAGCAATGCTCATGTCTTCAGTTATGGTCAAATCAATAACCTCCCCCTTATCTGCCGATATGCTGTCATCGGTCAGTGAAGATATAAGTGCCTTCTGCTCAGTGAGCAAGTGTCCGAGCTTGTACATTTCTGCTTCGAGATACGTGATCTCTTTGCTAGTCTGGATGAACTGTCCATAGTTTTTGTAAACATTCTTCTTCAGATCTGTAGCATTCGTTTGTTTGATTCCCTCAACCACCTTTTTAACGCTGTACAAATCTTGAGCGTTGTCGAGGTTCTTGCACAGCTGTTGGACGACTGAAGTAAAGAGAATAAAGTTAATAAATGGGAAATGAAAGATGAGAAGATGAAGGGATGCAGAGTATTGGCTTTGTATGATCTACTCACACTCTTTCGGTTTGAAGTTTGCATCTTTCAATTTATTTTCATAGTGTTCCCAGTGCTGAGACATGGTGTGATAGTGCTGAGAGTGTCATTCACTCCATCTCTTTTGGAAAGAAAGGTTATATTCGAAAACACGTGTAGGAACACTCGTAGGAACTATCATTATATAGGTTAGCAAGTAAGCAAACAAGCAAATAGACATAGAATCACAACAGGAAATACCTATCACACAAGGAAGGGTGTAAAATATAATGCACGATACGGTACGAAGTCAAATGATTTACTTTTGATACAAACATATTTACAATGAATGAAAAATGATAAACTGAATAAAAATCAAATTAAACTTTTCTTCTGAAATCATGCAATAATAACTTATTCAACTTATTATCAAAACAGGTGATTTGCTTAAAATCATAACTAGTAGGTACTTTAAAGCTATAATACAATGATTACGTATCTGTTTATTTACATAATATTTACATTACCATTGGAGTAGATTCGGATCGAACAATCAATAATTCCCAAAGTTTCTTTCAAAGGTTTCGTTTCTGTGGGTTCTTTCTCTTTGTATCACTGAGTTGTTGAGACGGACCGGGAAGTGCAGCTAAATCAGACTGAAACACTGAGTCCCCCAGTGCCCCACTAGGATCGAGTCTCATGTAGCCGGGAGCCAGGGAGCTGAAGCCAGTGAGACCACCCATAGCAGCATACGGGACATCCTTGCCAACAGGTTTCCCAGATGCCATCCGTTCCTCTTTTGTTTCCAGACAGGTAGCATGTCTGTGAGCCGGTTGTCCACAGGGGCATGTGAATGTCAGGTGCATTGACTTGCAACCACACTTTATACACGCCTTCTTTAGATCGTGATCAGTTGAATAGTGTTTACATTTGCACCTAGTTGGCTGTGATCCATTTCTTGGGGCATATTCATATCTCTTGCACCGACAACTTTGACAGGAGGTATTTTTCTCTGGGTTGTCAGTGTTGTGCTGTCTATACCTGTGCTGGCAGTGACACAAACTTTCCGGTCCAATCAATTCGCAATCAATTCCACCCTCAACTCTCCAACTTACAAAAAGCCGGTTCTTTATTCGTTCGGGTATCACATTCTTCTTGAAGGATTCATACTCTTCAGGAGTTAGGAGCTTATCCCCCACTTCATCGCCAACAACTTTGTGATACTCCCAGTAAGCGTTGACATGCTCCATTCACTGTTCAGGAGAATATGATTCAGATGTACAAAATATTTAAAAGCAAGAGCATCGATACAAGTAACTAGTGGCTCACATGAAACTGTCTACTATCAAAAAACAATACGTACAAAATGATAAATTATCCGGCAATATTAAATTCAATAGCAATCCATGACAATCGATGGATCTGGGGTAGATTGAAGAATACTGAGGACAGTCTTGACATCTTGATATGGAGACGACAAAAGTTCACTGAAAGTTCTATGACCCTTCAATACTGAGTTCAAATCTCTTATACTTACACGCAGAAAGGGACTGTTACAGTCATCTATCACCGAAAACAAGGTAGAGTCAAGGTAATCTAGAAGCTGAGCTCTTACATCTTCGGAATCGAGTTTCGTGATGATGAGCGATACTAAGTCGATAGAGGCTTTCAGCCGTTCTACATCACATCTGTGGGAAACAATGAGCTTGAAAAGGCCAAGCACAATACATTCTCCAATGGGCATTGTATCTTCAGCTAAAGCTCTGTCTTTATATTTTCTCACTAAAGAAACGTCAAGACAATCGCTATTTTTACAGACGTCATTGATCACATCATCAACATCCAGATGAGCAATATTCTGATAACCAGTAGATTCAAGGGGATCTTCATCAACCCTAACTTTTCTAAGCGACTCTATGTTTTCACTTATCAATGTAAGGATATGTCCATGATGGACCTTCAAAAATTTGAGCAAAGATATTGCTACCATGGAATCATCGAATTCAACTGATTTGATGAGACTATTCAGAAGCTTTTCATGACTCAGATCATCTGACTCCAATGACTCGTAGCTCAAACCAGTCAAAACACTCAGACATGATGATTTGATATAGCAATCTTCAGAATCAAGCGTTAACTCAATGATAGTCCTGATAATTCGAGAGTCGAGTCGATCTTCCCTGAAACTTTTAAGCATTTGCAGGACCATATCCTGCACTCTTGATTCGCCGAACATCAACTTTGAGAAGAGGATGTTTAGAAGTTCTGGGTGGAGGGAAAGTGATTGATATTCATCCAAGGTGACTAACTTGCACAGAGTCGGCGATGCAATCGACAATGTGTCTGGAGAGCACTGAGAAATGAATGTGAAGAAACTTGACGTGAAGCAAGCTAAATCAACTAAATCACATTTCACATGATGATGACAAACGTTCGACTCGTTGACAATAGCAATAAAAATACCCATTTCCATGCAGCTCAGAATAAGAGAATGTGCAGATCTTTGCTGATGAAGGTTGGAGCAATCGTCATACAAGAAATCTAGAGCTTCCTGTAGCAAGGAATGACTCACAAACAAACCGCGCAGAATTTCCTTCATCTCCTGTTCTTGTCTGTCCTTTATGTCCTCTAACAATGCTGAGATTATTGCGAAATTTTTATGGGCAGATAAGATCTGATAGAGTTTTAACACCAAATCAGAATTCTTGATTCTCAAATGCAACATGAGATTTCTGAAGAAAGATTTCCAGTAGTTATTAGACCCATTGAAATTTATCTTGAGCTCAGAGACGGTTGCTCCTTCTGAAAGCTGGTGGAAGGCCTTATATGCTCTGATTGCACACAATGGCATCACTTCCTTCTCAAGAAATGAGGAAGAAATCCGACATTGCTTGAATAAACTAACTGCTACATCTTGTTGACCATTCTGGAACATGTATGACAAAACTTCAAAAGTTAGTTCTTGGTCATTGATTGTATCAAATATAAGAAGTGGAGAAGATGAGATGAAATGGCATAGTTCTGGTATAACCTTTATGACTCCCTTTCTTACGGAGATACTACGTGACTGTGAACAAGAACTAACAGCATTTAAGATTAGCTCTGCATTATTTTGAATCACCTCACTGAATTGGGGAGAGTCTTTTGCTGCAGCACAAATATTCAAAACATCTAGGGGACATTCTTTGATATGGTTGAAAATCCTAGACACCGCCGCATTGAGCTCTTCTGAATTAACATTTTCCTCGACCAAAATCTTCATTAGCCGCAATTTCAACTGAACATTGTGTTCTGGGCTATTGATGAAACTGTAGAGCAATCTCGAGTCAAGATCAGCAGAGGAGACAGCCAACTTGACCGCATCTAGAAGTGTGTCGCAGACCCAGGGCTCTAGCTCCCGTTCAATAGTCACAAGTAAACCCAGAATTTCATTCAAAATCTCTACCATCCTATGCATTCACGAGATTGAATAATTAACCTTGATGTGAAGCCATAATATTATTCACAACTCATAAATTCACAATTCAGTAAACTTTGAACAGCTCTATTAGGAGGCTTATCTAGGAGGCTTATTATAAGTTATTAATGCTACTACCAAAGAAGGTACCGTTCACAACTCCGAGATACTGGAGAGAAATTCAATAATTTCACGTATTTTTGATCGAAGAATTGCGAAATAATTTCAGAAAAGCACTCATTAATAAATCAAAATACTGTCTTAAATTAATCAAAATTAAAGAAGTCGGAAATCTTAAACTCACTCACTCTAAGCAAAATACTGATCAATGATTGGCATCACCACCTGAATATCTTTCACACAGAACTGAATCCAGATGCAGTCAACTTTTATATGCACGATTATATGAAATTGAATCTTTATACAACTGAAACTTTTGTAGAATGTTGAGCAGCTTTTCAAGACTGTCCAAACTGTATACCATGCTTTCATGGGCTAGCAACTCAAACAATATCTTACCATTATCATGTAGTCTCAGAAACTCATAGCCCTGGAACAGGAGGTGAATGAATGTAACTATAACATAATTATCAGCCATGAATAAGGCAATAAAACAAATTCAATACCTGGAACAATGCATAGTGATCTGCTTCAGCTGCATGAAGTAGTCGACGAAAGGTGTTCATATCCTCATTTGATTTTATCTTGAAATCTTCAACTGTCTGGCGAATCTTGAATGCATCTGCTCCAGCATCAGTGATGCTCTCTGCCCACTTTCTAAAGGGAAGGATTGATTAGTATGTTAGGTAATAAGACGGTAACTCATTTTTGTTCTTGGTAATCTTGTTCTTGCTCTTTCATCGAGTGGGCATATTTCATGCACTTACAAACAGAATTTATTGGCTTCATAATTCACAATCTTATTGTCGAAATCAATCATGACAGTCTCATTTTGGTCAAGGTTGTAGTTAAGTGCCACTTCTGTGTTATACATTAACTCCTGAGGGTATGTTCAGTTGTTTATTCGAGTCCAGAATGTATAGGAAATGAAGTTGAAGATGTCAACTGTTTGGGAAGGTACCTTCAGGCTACAAGATGATATGAACTGCTGAGTATCCTTGACTATTTGACTGTTAGGATCTGCTGCATGGACATCAATCCTATTGCGGGACAGCGCAATGTAGAGCAAAGAAGAGAGGTCTGGTTTGAAGTACTGTGTTACACGTACAATGTATTCTATACAGTGGTAATACCTGAGATCAAGAGAAGGTAAAGTAAGCAAAATGGGACAATATCTGATGAATAACATCTGTATCATTGTCTACTTTGAGATAATTTCTCACCACTTCTCCAGGAAAATCTCCAGAAAATCAAGATGTCGTAGTAATTTGTCAGTATACTTGTCCAGTTCAAGATAAAAGGGTGACAAGAGAGCATTACCCTCGCATATGAAACATACTACAAATGCATCTTCGGTATCCTCATTCTTTACACATTGATAATACACAGATATAGAGGTCTCATCTAGGTTCAGGACCTGAAACAGTTTTATGATATTGTGAAGGAATTTGGTCAAGTACAAGCCTTATAACTCAAGTTGGAAGTAATCAAATGTTATATCTTATATCATGAGATTGTTAATGTGTCCAGTACATTAAGTAGTCTTGATATACAACACTTAATGTACATTGAACAACCAACCTGAATGTGTGATGAGGTCAACAAAGAATTGGATTTGTCGATTATATTCTGAACATAAACTTGGACAGTTTCCAAAATTTTCTGGGTACACTTATAATGGATGGGTTCAAGGCTAGATGAAGAAGAATTGAACAGTATGTAACTCATTCCAAGCGATAGTCATTCCCTATTCCATGGGTGGTTAATTGATCAGGAAATATTCTACTCTCAAGTTATGATGAGTGCATTGCAGGAGGATATCATGAATTTTCCAAACACAATCTCTAAACAAGGAAAGTACAAGGGGTTATGAAGTTAATGATAAAACATGAAATATCATTTTATGAACAAAAAGTTGTATATTTCATGTACTTACATGATGAAGAATTTCCAATGAATAATTCTTATGTTTCATACAAAAACGTTCCAATCATTATTTTATGATCTTTTCATAACACCCCTTGTGTCACATGTACATGACTTGAGATATATAATAAATGAAGCATTATTATAAATAGTTGTTGACTTATCACAATTACACAATGAAATGATTCCTTAACTCTCGACATATTTACAGAATTTGGAAGACAAACTTATATCTCTGATTCATTTCTCAAAGGACACTGAAACCTCCATAGGCAAATGCACTGATATAAACAGATAGAACAATTGATATTTCTTACTTTCTCTTTAAATCACATATGGCCTTATATCTCACTATAGACTAGTTTTCCTGACCCTGATTGCCATTATTCATAGCTCTCCCCCTTGTCACATGAGGACGTCGAGGAAGAGTGTTATTAGAGGCATCATTAGAGGCATCATTATCTAAAGACCTATTATGATGAAAGGTACCTCTTGTGAAGTTTTGTTTTCTTCCACCACGATGAGGTCTCCATGATGGAGTTCCTCTTGTGCTTGCATGAGTTGGCATATGTCCCGGACTTCTATGGGTGCTATTGGATTCATAATCAAGATGATTGTGGGCATTATCAATGAAACGAGGATGTTCTCTATAAAACCTTTGCTCGTGATGGTTTCTGCTGTAATGAGGCCTTACATGACTTTCTTCAGTGAAACTTCCAGTATCGCCAAACTCACCAGGATACCAAATCAAAGGATTATATAAAGTAACATGTGATATTTCTTTGATATCATAAATAGTATCATAAATCCGTTTAACTGATGCAGCTAAGGAGATGGCTTCTCTGTTTGTCACAGAGACAACATTTTCAGAAGAATAAGGCAATGATTCTTTATGGACTTGAACAAAAGAATTGAACTCTTTTTGAATTCCTTTTACATTTTCACCCCCTTGACCAATAATTCTACTGCAAACAAAATCAGGAACAACAAGGCGAATTTCATTGTACCTACCTCTCATTGAATCAGGAGGTGCAATTTGGACATGAGGGATAAGGCTTATCATTATAGTTTCCAAGTCATCTAATGAACAATCTATGCTTAGAATCCTATCAGGACAGTTAGGAGGGAATGGCTCACCACCAGCATGCTGAGTATATATAGTTATCTTGATGTTTTCTGCACATTTATCCCTGATTTCTCTGATGTGCCTGCCTTCAGGACCCAATACAACTTTGACCTTACTTTCCCTTATAAGAATACGGTAAGTGTCCTTACCAAGAATTTTTCTATGCTGCTGTGGAAAGTTCTGCACAGTATGATGCCCCCTACCTCTGTTCCTTGACATGTCCTAGAAAGCTTCAACAGATAAGCCAAATGTTAGAAAACAGATATGTTTGATCCAAGTATAAGTATTCCACGTGCATTAATCAAACATACTTAATCAAACCCACTTCAACTTCAACACCACTTCAATTTCATGAAATAAGACACCTTATCAGCTTGATAAGTTGTTTCATAAATTATTTCTAAGACACCAATCTGCAATCTAGCTTTCAAAAATAAATCATCATGAATGATCACTGTATGAGGTTGAATTCATAGTTGAACACAATGTTTTCGAACATCAGCTTTATCAGATTAGCCTTATAATGGCACATCAGATAAGCCTTATAATGGCATATAGGACATTTTGAGAATGAGATGTGGGCTTGGCCTCACATCCGATAGACAATGGAGCATGGGCACACACTACAGTTTCTATGCTCAATGGTGCGACCCAGTTAGCCATGAAGCGCCTTCCTGCGATGCATTTAGTTCACAGACAACCACACGTTGCGCGCTGTTCCTGCGTTGCATTGTCAGATGTTACCTGACCTGTTTCTCGCGCGCCTTCATCGAAGGCCTTCGATGAAGGCGCGCGCGCCGCGCGCGAGAAACTGAGGTCAGATAAAATCTGACAAGCGTTGCATGACCCAATCTGGCGCGGCGCAAACTTTTTATTATTATTAGACAGCTAGTCTTATTCGCTGACGCAAGCCACTTCGCGGCTTGCATCATCGTTCCGGCATCGCCAGACAATGATCGAAGAATAGGGGCGCGTAATGTGCACGATCACGAAAGGCCCTGGAATTTTTGCGCGCGCCACCTTCGCCGGCCAATCAGCTGATTTTGATCGCCCACGCCGCTTCGGAGTTCGGGTCAGAGACTCCAGATCCGCGCGAGGAAAATTACAGATATTCGATGAAGGCGCGCGCGCGAGAACTAGAAACAGAAGTCACGGGTCAGATACTCAGATAAAATCTGACAAGAAGCAGCCGAGTCTCTGTCAGTGGTCAGATTCTATCTGACCTCTGTTCATGTTTCTCAATCTCACGCCTACGATAAAGCAAGGCCAGGCGCGCTAGAAGGAGAGGTCAGATAAAATCTGGCAAGGAATTGGTACGTGGAACAGTAAACTGATGGCATCAAACATCTAACAACTCAGACTTAGTGTTACCATTAAGTTGGATTAGATTTCTATACTTATGACTCATAAAATTCAACCCAGAATTAGAAATGGAAATACCATGCTGAATCAATCGAGTTCTAGATTGACGATGAAATCGAAACTTGATACAAATAGTTGACGTCAATCTGACATTGACAATCTCGGCTCTGCGAAGTGTGCATCAGGAAATCGATTTGTTAGTATCATAAATTTTGTATGACGATAGTTTAAGATCAGTCAATCTATGCTGGACCGCCTCAAGTCTGGATATGTAGTTTGAGATATCTGACAGTGTGCCAGCTCCGTCGTCCTCATCACGCCGCTCCTCACCAGCAACATCTGTATCACGCTCCGGAATTACCCTCTCGTTCCTCACCCGGGACAAGTGCTCATTGAAACGTGATGAAGGGGATGTCTTCCCTTCACGCACTGCGTGATCACTCACGCTAATTGCGTGATCTTCGTCTGCTCTGCGTGAGCTGCGATCATTGTATGCAGCCCGGTTGTTGATTGTGTAACGTAGTCGAGCTAGTTGCTGATCAAGTCGGGACAGGGACGGGTCAGGGGAAGGAGAGCCGTAAACTCGAGCCGATAACCCGTCTCTCGGGTTCGAGGGAGGGCTGAGGGGCCGGGAAGAATCCCATTTGGGATATCCCGAATGGGGGGATGTGGTCGGGGATCGTTCTCTGTGTGGAGGGGCCAGCATCCGTTCCTGGAATTCTGAGTCAAGTGAAAGGCGGTGGTCTGTGATTTGTGATGTTTGGCAAATTGACGGGATCTGCTTGTTTCGCTGCTTCTCTTCAAGAGACGCCTTCACTTTAGACCACTTCCTGACCAGGAATTTCATTCTGATGATGGATGTGATCATCACAGCGACATGTTTGAATGAATGCTTCCGCCTCTTTTTCTCATCTGAAATGAACAACAGTGAACACAGAAACATCAGACATAATATTAGAACATATCCAAGCGATTCTTACCAGGTTTTATCTGTAGAATTGATAGCGCCACATTCTCAACATTTCTTGCTTTGGCCAGTAAACCCAATAAATACTGCTTCTGGAACACCAATGACTTTCGTGAGGCCTCTGCTTTCAGGAATTTGATGTACGCTTTGGTAACACGTGACTTAGACCCTGGACTCCCCGCGCATTCTTTCCTCAAATCTGCATTTTCCTCCCTAAGCCGCGCGAGCTCTTCCCTCACGACGTCGTCATGGCGACGAGTGACGTCATCATTACCGCATGTGCTACCTCTCATCCTTCTCTCCAACTCATCGCACCGTGACTGCTCGATGTCCAGCATAGCCTTGAGCTCCGCCATGTCTAGCTGCTGAGCGGATAGCTCTGATTTCACAAGTTTGATCACCTTCTCCTTGGATTCCAGCTCATCCCTCTGAGCTGATATCATGTTCTGTTTAGTCTCAATCTCACTCTCGAGCAGGCAGATTGTGTTGTCCCTCACTTTAATCTCACTCTCCTTGCTGACCAGATCACATCTCATACTTTCGAGCTCCTTGATTGAGTCCATTTCCTGAATGATTGTATCAGGCTTGTTTTCCTTTTCCTGGTTCCCAATAAGGGAAACGTTCAAGTTCTTCAACTTCTTGTTGTTCGCTTTGAGATGCTTGTTCTCTGTCTCTAGCAGTATCACACTCTGCTTTGCTTGTTCTAGTTCTGTCTGGATATCGTTATCCTGAGGAAAATAACAAATAGCGAATTGTTTCATTGCTCAAGGAAACGTTCACAAAATGTCGATATTACAACACCCTACATTTTCATCCTCAAGTTTGTCATTCTTCATCTCGATAACGGCAGACTCTGCTGCCCGCATTCTCTTCTCAGATCGTTTTCTCTCCTCCTTTTCCGCCTCCAATTCCGTCTCCAGCATTTCTATTGCTTCCTGTGGATCATTGCGATTTACCCTAAACATGCGCCATGCAACTATACAACTCGAGCAGTGATACCCGCAACCCGCGGTACCTGATATTCAGCAACCGTCTCCTGGAGCTTGCCAATCTCCTTCTGGCATTCTGCCAGACGCTTCTTGAGATCGCGCGGCTCACTCCACCGCACGTGCGAATTGAACATCTCTTCCTCTTCCTCATCTTCATCCCCAGTTTCCAGGAGGAAGAGAGGTTTTCTCCCGCCCTGCGCGGCGCTACACATCAAATCATTCTCCAGCCCGGAGTTTCGGTCCTTGAGGAGACGATTGTTGTGTTCCAGGATGGCACACCGTGTGGTATATGTCTCCACCGAGAGACGTAACCGCTGAAGGAGAGGGGATTAGTATTTGACACATATTGGGGATATCTGTAGCTGCATCATTGCGGCACAGGGACAATGGACATATCGGATACGGGGGGCGGGGATACTGGGGACAGATGGGCGCATTTGGGGGAAGAGTGTATTACACAAGGGTATTGTACCGGTACAATATTGAGGAGTGAGCCTGAGGGGATTACAGAATGGGCGGGGTAAAGGTACAATGAACAAATCGCATGAAGGGGGACACCACTACACCAGGGATAGGTTAAATCAGTGCTGCTATGTGGGGAAAGGGCGGGCTATGTAGGAGGAACGTCATAATACCTGGAAATCATGGTCCACTTTAGCGTCAAATTCGGGGATAGAAAGAGAGCTGTCAGTGGTGAAGGAGTGGACACCCTCAGAGTATGACATACTATTATAGCCACTATACTCGGTAGAGGGGATGTGAGTGAGTCAATAGTCAAGTGTCACTACTGTCAAGTATCAAAGTAACACAAAGACTAAAGACGGATTAGATGAAGAAGCGAAGCTACATATTTTAATTCAATGGCCGATGGGGCAGATTATCTGGTTGACAACACAATCACTAAGCGTATATGGGGTAGGGTAGTCAAGGATACTGTCATAGCTTCCAAGATATCGGTATCGGAAGTATGAACAAATCTTGAGAGAGCAACAGTGGAACGGAGGATCAAGTAAAACCCAATAACCGAATAACCAAATAGCCTAGTGACCACGTGAAGTAATTTGGAGTAATACTTTGCGAAGTTGGAGACATTTTTATTAACAAAGGAAAGTACATCGGCTGGTATTTATGCTGTTTAAGGAATTGAGACCCCGAAATGTGAGATATTTGACAATGGATATGGGAGTTACTATGGCAACAGTGACACGTGTCTCCTTGTGACAATGTGACAGGTGCTCAAAATACACGTCATATTATATTCAACAATATTTCCTTGTGTTTGCGAACCTGGAGCTCATCTTTGAGGGAATCCATATCATTTGAGGGCGTGGTCGATTTGTCCTCAGCTTTCAGCTCCTTCAGCAACACTTCCGTCTGCTTCTCGTGCGCTTCTTTGAACACCTGCAAATGAGAGAGCTGGTCAGTTCCCCCCGCACAGACACGTGCAGCGTGTGTGAACACACCGTGCACACTGCACACCGTGCACACTGGGGCGGGTGTAAACGCAATAAACCGGGTACCTGTATGAGTTCCTGTACTGATTGTGTGTCTGATTGTTGCGCAGGTTCCTCAACTAGTGTGGCGGTTGTCTGGGTCGCACACTTGAACATCCGGACAACAGCTTGTACTGACACCTATAGGTTAAAAACACGTGACAACTGGTGTCATCATATAGCAACCACCTTGACAACTCGTTACCATGACAACATGACTGTTACCATGACAACATCTGTTACCATGACAACATGACTGTTACCATGACAACACACATACCTCCTTAGTTGGTGGATGTCCCGACTCGTAGAACGCGAGGGCCAGGTTTCTAATCTCTATTGCCTGGTTGTGGAGTGCCTCTATTCTATCGGACAACTGACTTGACCCCGGTAACATGGTGTTGGACGATGTCAGACTCTCTGGCTCCATGCCAGCTCTCTGTGTTATCATCACATAGTCCTGTTCTCGCTTCTCCTCCATATCCGATACCAATTTCTCCATCTGGCGCTTGTGCTCCACTTCCTTCTTCTCCACCGCTCTCTTCACCTCGCTCTCTTTCTTCTCCAGCGCTCGTTTGTACGCGGCCTTCTCGTTTTCCATCGCCAAACTCCACTCGGCTTCCTTGTTCCGGATCTCCTGACGATAGCTCTCCTCCCGTTTCGCGCGTTCCGTCTCGTACTCACTACGCCGGGTCGCTAATTCCGCCTCCTTTTCTTGGGAGAGTGCGGTACGCAGATTATCCAGCGCAGCAGCATGCTCTTGATCGTGCTTCAGTGTCAACTGCGGGCATGGGTGGTGTTAAGAGGGGTCAGCAAAGTGTGAAGTATTGGAGTATCTCAATATCACATGACAACACAGTAGTTTCCATGGCAACCACACACAGTTGCTATGGTTCCCTGTTGCTCTCTAACAACTCACGCTATCATTGGTAATCTTCTGCTCTCGGAATTCCTGCACCTGACTCTCAAGTTGAGTCCGGTTCTGTTTCTGAGTATCTAACTCCACCGTCAGATGATCGAGTTGAGATCGGAGCTTGTCATAGTTCAGTTGAAGATCGGGGTCGGTGTTGCTGTCGAGTAGGGTGCAATTTGATCCAACGTCGTACTTGCTCACCACAGCCTAGATGAGTGGAGGAGGGGATTAACATGTGAGATCTAGATTTCATGGAAAAAATAGGGGTTTCAGGGAAAGATATCAAAGATACCGAAGTTTTACAACAAAACAAAACACAACACACGGCGCCAGTGAATACTAGTGATCGAAACACTAAGAGCTGTGTTCCTAACACAAGATATAATTGGTCTAAAGGAGTAAGAGGGGGAGAAAGAGAGAGGGTTCTTTTCAAACCTATAAATAAACGTATGCTTCCGGTCTACTTCATGATACCGCGATAGTAAGAATGTCTCGACATGATCATGATGAGTACCAGTAAACTTTACCTCAAATTCAAAATGCTCTAAATTTTAGAATCATCGGACTGAAGGTAGATACCCAGCACTTCAGTACCAGATAAGAGTAGTACATACACAGGAATGAGGGAGTGTCACAGGGAGGATATATATGAGAGGATATATGAGGAACGGCAGGAGTACCGAGTAGAGCAGATGTTAGGAAGGATTCTGATACGACAAAAAGGTTAGAAGAGGATGATGTTTGATACACAGATCACACAGACTCAGTAAGATACCCACGGGTCGCAGCTGATACCTCTCATAGATAACACACACACACACACACAGTATAGCAGCATCCCCTTAAATGCTACTCAATTACTACTCAATTACTGCCCAATTACCTGGGAACTAGCGCTCTTCTTCCTGGTATTAACCCGTGCTCTCAACTCCTCCACAGCCCCCTCCAACTTCTCACACTCCTCCTCCCTTGAGCTGAGGTCCTCCTTTGCAGCGTGCAGCTCGTTAGTGAGTCGTCTCAGAGTCCGGTCCCGTTCCTCAAGATCAGTCTCGTAATCCGCTATACGGTCCTTGGCCTCCTTCAACTTCTGCTTCAGCCCCACGTTCACCTAGGTGGGGAGAGGGGAGGGTGAGTTAGTGAGAAGAGGGTGAGGGGTGAGGAGTGTTGCAGGGGTGGATAAGGGCTTATTAATGTTGAGGGCCAGCTCTCAATGTGGTCGCCGAAATATACATATTGCGGACAGAATGCTTCCGGTGATGAGTACATGCAGAGACTGGGCGAGCAGTCGGTGGTTGCTATATTCACGAGAAAAGGAAGCTAAACATGAGTTTTTCATTGTTTTCGCGGACACTCATTCTTATCTTGCTTTATTAAACTGTCACTGTCAGAACATGCTTACTTCATACAATAATACCGTATGAACTGAAATGTGCATTCTGAAACGGTCTGCTGTGAGGTGCTGCTTTCTTATTCGAGACGATAGGAATCCCAACTATCAGGGACATGAATCAAGAATCTCTGTTTTATGGGTGCAGAACTCAAGGGGACATGTAAGTATATCATCATTGACGTGATTTTTCATGAAATATGTGCGCCATTCGCCCACGACTAAAGTGTTCGGGTTTGAGAATTGGGATCTTCATTCTGAAATAGGCATTGGAAAAATGTCTGGCATGTGACGGGCATAAACTGTGTTGGACATATGCCGTGGGAATCATGCCTCATTGGGATTATAGGCATATAATACTACTCGAGTGAGCTTATGTCTTGGAAAGTTGGAAATACACTGCTCTGGCCTCGTGTGCGTGTTAGGGATGCATACTTACTTGATCCAAATACCCAATATTTGGGGCCGGGATGTCTGCCTGTATTGCTGCACAGGCAAATCTCCGCTGTACAAATGGAGCCAGCTTGGACTCAGCTGTACAGAGCTATAATTTGGTGGGTCAATATCACCCAAAATGTAGCAGGAAGGGGGTAGGGGAGGAAAACTCGGCAAGGGGAGCGAGGAGGGCATAACAATGGGGGTTATAGGGGAATATTCATTCTAAGATTCTAGAGAACTTGATCACAATATGTTACAATATAGCAGAAATGGATAGAAAAAGTAGAAGCATGCACACACATCCCTGATAGTGTTTTGGAAGTTGATCCAGGTGGTTTTCAGATCAAAACATATACGGCATTGCGAATATCCTAGTCTCACGAGAAATAGACTATAGATCCAAATCACAATAGCAAGAAGTGTGCCTGTCTAATCGAAAGACAACAAGACCATGCAAGAAAGAACAACATGTGCAACATATTGGTAGGAAAACCCCATGTACTTCAAATAACACAAGTGGGACATTGTAGAGTGTTGATAAGACCATGCAACATGCAGATAGAACAACACCGCTCTATATATAGAACCGGCTCTATAACTTACACTTTCCCGTAGAGTTTCCTTCGCGTTCTCCAACTCCTCTATCTGGTCACTATTATTAGCAATAGCTTCCTNTCGATGCACAGATCCGCATAATTTCACTTCACTTTTTATCAAATGCTTAGTGTATCACGCCCCTTGGACGGGTTTTCTAGTATCCTTATATCACAGAGCTGCCACTCAATTACTACCCAATTACTACCCAATTACTACCCAATTACCTGGGAACTAGCACTCTTCTTCCTGGTATTAACCCGTGCTCTCAACTCCTCCACAGCCCCCTCCAACTTCTCACACTCCTCCTCCCTTGAGCTGAGGTCTTCCTTCGCAGCGTGCAGCTCGTTAGTGAGTCGTCTCAGAGTCCGGTCTCGTTCCTCCAGATCGGTCTCGTAATCCGCTATACGGTCCTTGGCCTCCTTCAACTTCTGTTTCAGGCCCACGTTCACCTAGGTGAGGAGAGGGGGGTGGGTTAGTGAAAGAGAGGGGGGGGAGGTGAGGGGTGTTGCAGGGGTGGATAAGGGCTTATATTATTAATGTTGAGGGCCAGCTCTCAATGTGGTCGCCGGAATATACATATTGCGGACAGAATGCTTCCGGTGATGAATACATGCAGAGACTGGGTGAGCAGTCGGTGGTTGCTATATTCACGAGAAAAGGACACGAGTTTTTCATTGTTTTCGCGGACACTCATTCTTATTTTGCTTTATTACACTTTTAAAGTGACCGAACATGCTTACTTCATACAATAATACCGTATGAATTAAAATGTGCATTCTGAAACTGTCTGCTTTGAGCAGTATATGCTTTTTTATTCAGGACGATAGATATCCCAAATATCTGGGACATGATTAAAGAATCTCTGTTTTATGGGTGCAAAATTCAAGAGAACATGTAAGTATATCATTATCATCATTGACGTGGTTTTTCATCAGATATGTGCGCCCACGACTGAAGTTTTCGGGTTTGAGAATTGGGATCTTCATTCTGAAACAGGCATTGGAAAAAATGTCTGGCATGTGACGGGCATAAACTGTGTTGGTCATATGCCGTGGAAATCATGGCTCATTGGGATTATAGGCATATAATACTGCTCGAGTGAGCGTATGCCTTGGAAATGCACTGCTCTGGCCTCTTGTGTGTTAGGGACATACACTGAGTCTGCTCTTGGATACTGCTCTTGTTTGGGATGCATACTTACTTGATCCAAATACCCAATATCTGGGGCCGGGATGTCTGCCTGTATTGCTGCACAGGCAAATCTCCGCTGTACAAATGGAGCCAGCTTGGACTCAGCTGTACAGAGCTATAATTTGGTGGGTCAATATCACCCAGAATGTAGCAGGAAGGGGGTAGGGGAGGAAAACTCGGCAAGGGGAGCGAGGAGGGCATAACAATGGGGGTTATAGGGGAATATTCATTCTAAGATTCTAGAGAACTTGATCACAATATGTTACAATATAGCAGAAATGGATAGAAAAAGTAGAAGCATGCACACACATCCCTGATAGTGTTTTGGAAGTTGATCCAGGTGGTTTTCAGATCAAAACATATACGGCATTGCGAATATCCTAGTCTCACGAGAAATAGACTATAGATCCAAATCACAATAGCAAGAAGTGTGCCTGTCTAATCGAAAGACAACAAGACCATGCAAGAAAGAACAACATGTGCAACATATTGGTAGGAAAACCCCATGTACTTCAAATAACACAAGTGGGACATTGTAGAGTGTTGATAAGACCATGCAACATGCAGATAGAACAACACCGCTCTATATATAGAACCGGCTCTATAACTTACACTTTCCCGTAGAGTTTCCTTCGCGTTCTCCAACTCCTCTATCTGGTCACTATTATTAGCAATAGCTTCCTGCGCGGTGGCCAGCTGCTTCTTAAGGAGTGCAACACAGTCCTCTGCCGCCGCTAGCTGATCCTTCAACTGTCCGTTCTCCTGGACACACACAGCGTGGAGACACATTAAGTAGACAAGTTGGAGACAGCGTGTGTGTGGAGACACATTCAGTAGACAAGTTGGAGACAGCGTGTGTGTGGAGACACATTCAGTAGACAAGTTGGAGACAGCGTGGAGACACATTCAGTAGACAAGTTGGAGACAGCGTGTGGAGAAAGTGCCTTTATAAGTGGAGAGAGTGAGGAGACAAAACGACATTCGCGCAACACATAGAATCAGAGGGAAGGAACAGTTCTACGCACCAAGTGAACATTGCACGTGTTAGGGAAGTAGTAGACAGAGGACGTGTATTTAGTGGTCGTTGTGAATGTTAGGTAGGATAGGGTCGGGGTCGACACCTCACAACCACAAGCCGATGTCGGGATCAGAGACGTCTCTTCTTGAGACATCTCTTAAAATCGAAAATCAGGGTCGTCTAAATCAGAACACATAGACTGTCGAATTGGCGATACTTATTCGGAGAAGCACAATGACAAGTTAGCACGTGTCCATGTAAGAAATATTGATCCATGTGTGCCAGGTTCGGGTGAAATTATCAGGAGATCAAAAACAGGACAATGGGCTGCTGCGATATCAAATTGCAATCTCCCCATCAATAACATGTTACCATGGTAACATTCTCGACGAGTGAGTTCTCACGATCAAAACATTACAAAAAGCATGAGGAGGCAAAACACCACTAAATTCTCAGTTCCCTATTACTCGACGATATTTATAAATGGTGAGTGAGAGAGGGGGCAGTATGATAATGATTACTATGAGAAAAAACACCGCATGACGACAAGCAGAACTTGGCAAAGTGGTCACATGGTCACATGGATCATAACTATTAATGATAATGGAGCATTAACTTTGTGACAAAAATGTGTGTCGTAGCAGGAGATAGCATCTTTGTGCTGTTCCTTTTCACAGCAAGCACTTCACAGCTACTCCCGCCGCTGCCGCCTGCTGGCACATGCCAATTGATACTGTCAGTATCGGATGGCGGGATAGTGTCTGACAATTGACAGAAGAAGACAGAGAGGGAGGAGAATATGGGGATATATGGTGATCTCGGTGACCGTAGCATGCCATTCGTCACACCACGCGTTCAAAAAACAAGCCCACCATTACACAACTCCACACCACGTACTATGATCCACTGCACCATAAAACCACTGTAAACTGTACACTGTACAGTGGTACATCGGCCACTACACAGTACTGAGTACAATCACGCCACAGTCACGTCAAAACACAAGTCCCAATATCCCACTAGTAAACCACTGCACCATTAATCCACAGTACAGTGTACAGTGTACACTAAACCACTGCATACTCTAGAGTACTTTACACCACTTACCATGGCATATATATGCATCACTAAACGAATCAGGAGGAATCAAGCCGCCACGATACAATAATTATTACACACCACAGACAGAGTGAATTGAACAAATCGCACAGGTGACTACTAGGGATGCAGCGTGGTTATGGAACACGGTTTACACGACGTGTTAACTACAGCACCCTGTGAACCCTGGCTACTCACAACCTGACATGAGATTTGGGGATTCGAGAGTGAGGGTTGTCAGCCGGAAATTCAGATGACAGAAATGATAATATTGACAGTTGGCAGGCATAATATAAGACGGAAATCAACTACTAAATACGTGTGCCTAAATCCTCTAATAGCGAATTTACAGGGCATAGACATGTCAGTTTAAACGGACTGTGCCACTGACAACCTGATGCAAGACGGCAGAAAACAGTTTCCAAACCACTCTAACCGACTCCGGACCACTCTGAACCATCCACAACCACTCGCATGATCGACTGAGGTCCTAACTGTCTGACTCCCATGAGAAGAGATGTCTGGGACCATACTCATACCACGAGGAGGTATAGTGTTAATTTGACATTATAGCTGCAATGCTCCTTCATAATTTCACTGTTATATGACAAATGTATGTTATGTACCTTGCCATATTTGCATAGTTTTGAGGTATTTCACAGCTAGGATCGGTATGAATTTGATCGATGATGTATCGACTCTATTACCATGGATCTCGGTTTATGATTGCTAGTTTGACTCAGACCCAAAAACACCGAAATCAGAAGCAAAAACACCGAAATCAGAAGCAAAACACAACTCTCACCTCCTCATAAGATTCAAGGGAAGGTTGGAGTTTGGATAGTTTTCTCTGGAGCGTAGAGTTAGCGTCACTGAGCTCCTCAATCTTTGAGTCCTTGGTCCGAATTTCAGATTTTAGATCGTCAACACATTGTCGCAACTCATTAGAAGTAGTCTGCAGCTCCTGCATTTCTCGCCTGGCATGGTGAGGGGGAAATGGTGGTGTCAAGAGGAGGGATGTGGTGTCAAGAGGGGGAAATGAGGTGTCAAGAGGGGGAAATGTGGTGTCAAGAGGAGACAGGAGAAGTGGTGACATGTTACCTGGTTTTGATTGTTAGAGACGAGGACTCGTTCTCAGCTTGCTCCAGCAGTTCCTTTGTGACCTCTTTCTCATCTGCGATAGAGGATCAGTGAAAATAGAGTGGGGTTTTTAGAGGAGATGGTGGGTCTAATGATGGACGGAAAGTGGATCACATCACTAAAATGATAGATGTATCTGTTAAGTGATGATGTATCTGTTAAGTGAGGGCGCAGTGAAAAATGAAAATAAGATGTTTGCAAAAAGAGTGCCGGACAATTACAGAGTAATCGAATATTTGAGCTTATATTATCAAAGACTGAACAGTGAACAACGTCAGAAATCGGCAGAACAACTAGCTGCACTAGTAGGCTGACATACACCATAACAACAACAACAACAACAATAAACAAGCCATACAAGCCATGCTCAGAATACGCCAATGCCACACACTAGCACACTGTTAGAGATAAGTTAACTGTACGATAATTAGTTAAACTCTTATCTATACACAGAGTTAGATCTATACTAATTACTAACCTTGGTCACTGTCAGCATCATCAGTGTCATTATTGTGGTAGCTTATGTAGTGGGGAACTGCAGATTTCAGACATCCGCACACGACAACACTACAGTTGGTACAGTAAACTTCACATATAACCATATTATGCAGGAAACTGTACTCAGCACAGGATTCTACAGTGTACAGTGTACAGTGCACAGTAAGCTACAGCAGTATACTTCGTGCAGAGGGGAGGGAACTGTACAATACAATGCACAGACTCCACTAAATTTAGTAGAATATGAGAGCAAATGAGTGCCGAGTTTAATTTATCCTCCTTGCATACCTAACAGAGATTGGTCACTGGCCAGTGGCCACTACATAGCTCATGCAATTACCACCCCAAACCAGTCTATACCACTCTCTGAGACTGGCATCTCAACAGTCAACACACAAACACACAAACAAACACACAAACACACACACACAAACAAAGATGCAAACAAAGACACACATTCACACACACAGACACACACACAAACAAAGACAGAAACACACACACACATACACACACATACTCACGTTTAATCTGTTCCAGTAAATCCGCAACCTCTCCCTCCAATTGCTCGACTTTCTGCTCCAAAGCAGTGTTTCTCTTCTCAGATTCCATCCAATCCGACTCAAACTTTGCTGTTGATGCGGTGTTAGTGATCAGTGACGGAATCTACACAAATAGGATTGAAAGTTTTGTGACCTATTATTATATTATATGTACCGCGGAAAACGACCCTTTCGGCAAAATCGGGCATACACACCTTGTTGGGATTTGAGTTGTTCTATGACCACATTCGCTTCCCCAATCTCCTTTGACGCTTTGTCATTGATATCCTTCTCCTGAGAAGATTGCAAATTAGGAGTGTGGTTAATTAGGGAGTGTGGGAAATTAAGGTGTGTGGGAAATTAGGGAGAGTGGGAAATTAGGGAGTGTGGGAAATTTGGGAGTGTGGTAAATTAGGGAGTGACAAATTGGGCAGTGATAAAGCAGTGGTAAAGCAGGAAGTGGAGATACTTGTAAATTAGAGACAGTAGAAGATGATCTACAACTGCCTCTAATTAACGAGTCTCTCTACTTCCTAGATCATAGGGTGGTAAATCCGTAAGAAAGTTAGAAATGAACAAGGAACAAATGATCACTGATCGGTCCTCAATAATTAATAGCGAACTCATGTGAAAATCATGACCAGCAGCTTCCTACACAGCCAGGACGATGATTAGTGATGACTGCTGAGACAGCACTTTGTGAGTGATAGCACTGATCGTTAGAAATCACGTGAGTCATGTAATGGATCTGCATATATTGGAAACAATCCAGAAATACATTTATATTCCGGTTAGGGCATATATATTATCATCATCCTGTCCGAGCGGAAGTATAGAGCGGGGACCCATTAAGTCATTATCCAATTAGGTGAAGGGCAAAAGTAAAGACTCATTCGCCTGGTAAAAGTGATCTGCGTGGACCCCCATATCAATACTACAGAACGTTCTGGAAAAGATAATACGGCTCTTGATTATTAGGAATTATTAGAACAGGACTTTAGTAGTTGATTCGGGGAATAGACCATAGAGGTCATCAGCATAGTTCAATCATGACTGGACTTTAGTGTAGGGATAGTAGGATCGTATTAAAACTATAGTTTAACTAGAACAATATGGACCCTCACGAATACTCTAACTGAGATCCAGGGGCATTCGCATTGAAAACAGTGCCTAGACTCGTAGAATACAAATAGCGACAATCATACAGGCCCTTAGCAAACAATAGCGAGCAAATAGCACTATCCCCAACCACACGTCCCAATAGTATACAAAGTGGGTACTGGGTGTCTATATAGCGACACACGTGTACAACACTTGGCAAAATTCCAAGACATTTGGCATAACCCCAAACCAGACAAACACACACACGTAGCTTGAGAACCTTCATCGGTGCAACCATCAGCTTCAGATCCGAGATGGTCTTCCTCTTCTTGAGCTGATTTAGTTCACTCTCCCTCTCATGTATCAGACTGTCCCTTTCTTTGATTGCAATCTCGGACTCTGATATGACTTCATTTGCTGCTGCCAAGTTATCCGTCAGTTGTTCAACTGTTTTCTCCAATTCTCCCACTTTGCGTTCCAGGTCTGTGATTTCCTGTGATTTCCGCTCGAGTACCTCCTTCATTCCCTCTATCTCGGCAGTTTTCTGGTCGATGACCTGTGTTTTCTGATCGATGACCTCCTCCAACATCCGCTTCACTTCGAGTACAGACTCGGTATTTTCTGATGTGGTGGCTGCGTTGGTGGGAACGGTGGCCGCCGCCGTAACGGCTTTCTCCAACTTCTCGTTCAGCTCATCTATCTCATCAAGTGCCTGATATAGACACGTGCACGTCACACGTGATCCAAATTGCACGTGCTCACGTGACGACACATATGCTTCACGTGTCATGCACACGTGACAGCAAGATCGTAGCTGGTAAAGTCGGAAAAACTCTCACTCATCACTCTATTTATAAAACAAAACAACGCCCATTATCTGGCAGAGGTCTTACCTCTTCCAACTGTTCTTGTAGGTTCTGTATATCATTAACTAGAGCCCCCTTTATCTCTTCAAGCTTCTCTACCTGGGAATTTATCGTGTTATGAATGGGCCAGCTTATGAATAGGCTGGATGTTATTCAGAGTCGGGAAAATGATGGGAATTTGATTTTCCTAATCACTAATTCTACCTCTTGACTTTCACGTTCCCTCTCACACTCTCGCACACTCACACTTCTCGCTCATGACCAGGTAAGGCAGGGACCAGGTAAGGCAGGGACTCACACCACTGATACATATCAGTCTTAGAAAAGAATTTAACGATTTGCTGGTGCATTCAGACTCAGTCAGGGTACAAAATTGAGGGATGAGGAATGGAGATTCTCATCTGAGGAAATGTTCACCTTGGTCTTAAGCTCCTCATTCTCCTCAATCATAGCATCATCCATGGTGTTTCCTGCGTTCTGTGCATTTTGTGCCTCCGTACTCAGCTTCAGAATTTCACCCTTCAGTCTCGCGATGGTCCTATTCGCCTCTTGTAACTAGGGGAATACAGCTCTATAGTGGAGTACTATATAGCGGAGAATTAGAGTTTTGTTGGTTCCATCTCGACAGAGAATTTATTATCTAAACTTAGGTGGAGGACCCAACTATATAACAGCACGGGTATAATAATTCTCCCTTACCTTTTCATTGACTGATTCCACATCCGACATCTTTGATTTCAACTCTTTTAACTCTGCCCTGAGGAAGAGATCATATCAGAAACTGTATCGATAACATTGAGACGAAAACATCTATCATGACACCCTCTATGACGATTCATCGAAGAGGGTGTCATCATATATTCACGATGACACCCCTATATAAAATGACTGAGACACCCTCCCACCCCTTATAGTAAGGAACTAACATGAACATCTTGGAATAGTATATTGATGAGCAGGTACTACTACCACAGTTAGGGAAAAGTTGAAATATGACAAACGGTCAAAAAATAACGTAAAAAATATATCCCCGTCAACCTAGATCTATCGATAGACCTAATATATTTAAAACAGACTAAGTGAATATAAAAAGCATTTTCCACGCATAACAAGTTGCATAAACAGTTTCATATATTAATAAAACCCATCACCGAGCGTCCATATACTCACGTGATCAGTGTGCTCACAGTGCTTTGCTGCGCGACTACAACACTCTTCTCAGAAAGCAGTTTTTCATGGAATATGGTGCTATCTCTCACCCGATATATTGAAAGCTACACAAAGTGGGAGGTAAAAAGAAGCGAAAGCTATTGTTGTGAAACAAGCTTGGTACAATATACTTGTAGATAATGAGTAGGAGCAGAAAATATGCCTCATATATATTCCAGGAGCGATTACATAGCATATTTAATACAGAGAACGGAGCTTGTGGAAAACACAAAATCGCATAAAATGCAGAAATTCATTCCCGGAGTTTATTATATTTCAACTTAAATTTGAATATCGGTTCAAGTATGATTGCTCCAACGGTTTAGGTCAGAACTATATCATAGTAATCACATATCCCAGTATGATATCATGATCAAATCCACATAACATATATCCTGAATCTAATGACAAGGATGTCATGAATCAAAGTAAAACAAATGACAGAGTAGAAACATTTATGTTCAGACTGAAGACTCGGTAATATACCATCCTTTCCGATAGAGAGCTATCATGAAGTATGGGTTCTTCTAACGCACACGCGGGACTCCAGGGCCGATCATTGATCACTGATTTAAAAACAATACGCAGAGACATGGGATAGATTTCGTATTACGTACGTCGTACATATCATGTGAAGTTCAAAATTCTAGATATGTGGCAACAATATGTTTTGTAGTAGGTAAAGCTAAGTACGCAATCCACCGAACGCACAATAGTGTCTATAATAGAACACATGGGAAATGGAATATATATCCCACCCAAAAGTACTGTTTAATAAGTCTGTAATAGAACACGTCATCATGGAAATGAGATAAATTTCCCGGACTTATTCTCCCGAAAGTGAGAATAATGAATCCTCATGATCTCACTTCTCGATAATATCTGTGGGGAGAAAGAGAGAGAGAGAGGAAGTAATGAGGGAGAGGAAATTCTGAATTTCGCCAAACTTCTGATCATAATGACCTCTCTCTAAAGTACTAAGCACACACACGTACACACGTGCGTAGGATATAGAAGTGTGTATTAAGATAATACAAATGATCATTTCCCTTCCTCTTTCTCCATCTATAATCTATATGACGAAGGAATGATCATGTTATAGACGATAATAAATGGCAAAGAATCGGCCCAAATGATAAAACGACCGCTGATCAGTGGTAGTTTTCATGAAGTAAATGCCTGGTTGTTTACCGACCGTCTTAGCTTAGATATACCAGCACAAACTAGAAAACAAAGCTCGCCGAGCCCATGATATGGTATCGGCAATACTTCTCAAACAATTGGAGCGTAGATAACCCAATTATACGAGGAGATAGTGATTGACAATTCGTGACCACAGTTCATTTGGCGTGGAATAGCGCGCGTCGCAACTTGTCACACCACCTGTCTATGTGACAGTATGTGTATTGTGTAGTATCCTATAGTCTCGCACACTGAGCCCAATAGTCAGCTTGTCTGCAAACAATATCCTATAGTCTCACACACAGGGCCAAACTTCAGCAAGATTTCGCACGATCAGCATCTGCTGCTATTATCATTGATCAATGACCATATGCATTGTGTTATGATCATGTGTATTGTGTTATGATCATGTGTATTGTGTTATGATCATGTGTAATCATGTGATCATGTGTATTGTGTTATGGTCATGTGTAATGATAACCAATACGAGCACTGATAAAGAACTACCTACCGTGGACTGTAACAGTCGCGGGAAGCAAACACAAAGATTGGAAACAATTGTTTCCCTCTAGCTCTACACTTGTACGAGGGATTCAGCGCGGCACTGCGTGTCTGTGTTACAGAGAGAGAGAGAGAGAAAGAGCGGGTATAATTCCCGCACAACTTACCCGCATATGTTCGTCGCTCTATACGCATAACAGTACGCATAACGATAGACGCAAGCCGACAAACATGCGGACTTTGTGTTTAGAGCGGTGATCGCGTGATTGAAACTATAGCTAGATTGCGGAGTAAGCGAGTACTTGAGTAAAGTTATTGTGGAGTGAGGTCGTGAGTTATTAGCGATGAGCAATGAACCATGGGAAATTATCGTGAACAGCCCTCCTATATTATGGTTCGTAATAATCCGAATGATAATAATAGTTGGAAATTGAAAATAATAGCTGAAGCCGATGATATTTCATTCGAACGAACTCGACGCTAACTCACTATAATCATGGGCAGCAGCAGGAAACTATATTGCGTGACGATAGTCACGAAGATTAGCGCGTGACAATAGTCACGATTCTGCGTGAGGAAATAATCCGGAAATTGCGTAACTATCACGATTTAACCCGGTATCGCGTGACCCAGAAACGCGTGATGAATGATAACAACGTCGGTAACCATTGATTGGAGGCGATATTTTCAATGAGGAATATCGGCGGCAACAAACATATAAGGGCTCTCATGATATTATGAGGAAAGAATGCTCACGATGCCATCGCAGACAGATGGAGTGGCACTACTACTAGGCAGGATCGTTTGACTATCGGTCCGTTATATCCGCTAGGAAACGCTAACTAGTGTGAACTAACACATGGGAAACTATAGCTCAAACTATGAGTATCTGATTCAAAAAACGGGAGATGATAAGATAGTTTACTACAGACTCACTCAGTGACAGAGAGCTTCTTGTTGAGAGCGTTGTTTGTTGACACCAGTGTGGTTAGTTGACCAGTCTTACTCTCCAATGCACCATGCAACTCCTGTACCTGAGACAGAAGGTGTCAGATGTCAGGTGATGGATCAGGTGAAAGAGGATATACTGGAGGTGAGTTTTGAGATGTGGGGCGTCAGGTGAGGACTTGAACCGGACCCGTTGCAACCAATTCACCAAATATCCATCACTCATACTCAAACCTGTTCAGTGGTTGTCTTGTAGATCCCGACAAGGAAGCGAGCAGAATCGGGGAGCGAGGCCTGGTCCTCGGATAGTCGCGTGTAGTTGACACTGGTGTCATTGCTACGCTGACTGTAGTCACCCACACTGTCACTCGACTTTCGTGTTATATCCTACAGAAAAAGAGGGAGGGGGTTATTACTTTATTAGAGTATATGGACTCAAGAAGAGGACCAGGGGAGGGCTGATAAGGGATCAAGGGGAGAAAGGGGGGAGGATTAGAGGGATTGAGTATTGAGTCTCAAGATAAACTCTGACAATCAATAACATTGTTTCGGAGATACTATGAGAAGTGGAAATGAATAAAGCGCGTGGATGAAACTGTCTATTCCATGACGGAATCCTCAATTCCCTAACTCACCAGCGAGCGGGGAGAGTGTTTGGGATTGTCACCGCCAGGAGCTGCTGGATTTGGACATGTGGACGGCAGGACGGCAGATATTATCTCCTCACTCTGATGAACTGTGCTCTGCAACTTGTCCAATTCCACTTCCACGTCCTGCCTGATACTACACATGTCATGTGAGAAGAGGAGGGAATGGGAGTTAGAGGAGGGAATGGGAGTTAGAGGAGGGATTGGGAGTTAGAGGAGGGAATGGGAGTCAGTGGGGTAGTGGGAAGGATGGGAGAGGGGGAGTTAGAGGATAGAGGGAGTTAGAGGAG
>CAMPET010000320.1:1025-24389 GCA_946803715.1 Beroe ovata
CCACTCCCTAGTTCCCACTCCCTAGTTGCCACTCCCAAGTTGCCACTCCCAAGTTCTCACTCCCTAGTTCCCACTCCCAAGATCCCACTCCCTAATTCCCTCTATTCTCGCAGAGCTGTCATGTGGTTGTATTGCCAGACGGGACTTGAGGAGGGATTGAAAGATCAATTCATTTTCTTTGAGTGTCTGCTCTTCGGTTCCCTCATCTCAGCCACTGATCCAGGTATTTCCTGTCCCATGTCTTTTTCTGTCCATTTTCATGTCCAGATAGGGCGAGCAGAAATGTATTATTATTACAGCTACAGCTACAGCTATAACATTGTAATTTGATATACCTACACACACACACACACAATCCTACCACATACAGACATTATACATTGTTCATAGTACATCACTTCAGACAATGAAGCATATATAGTGAGGCTGAGTTGGAAATGTATCACCGTAAATTTCTTGGAAAATGTTTCTTCGTCTACACTTATGTTCGCAATAGTCCGATTAAAATCTCTGAGATAGAGTCGGAAAACTAGTCATAAGGTCACAACATCACGTCCAAAGTATCTACAAGGTTTCTTTGCCATGCGATAGAAACTGCCATTCAATAATGCGAACATATTCCCACACACATCTATCATCTTACCAAGCGCATGTCCATAGCAATATCATGCATTATCGAGCACTTAACAACTCCTGCACAGAACCAGAGAACCCCTGTACATAACTGCTCGATTGTTTTGACACCTGGAGCAGAATATACATTATCATGAGCCCTAGCTCGGAACTTGAAAGTGGCAAATTTGAATCTGATTTGGAATATTGCGCGGGCGCGATAAAATTTCCATAGAAAGCTTTGCGCAAACCCAGATGGTTTATTCCGCGCGCACGCCAGGTTTTCAACGCGCGATTATAGAATTCAGGCAATATTCCCTCTGTTTTTGATCAAATATTTCTGTTTTCACCCTCTGATCCCCATTTTCTGCTCATCATTATCTGCTAATCCTCTTCTTTCAGTGACCGTGTTAGCGATATTTGCTGAGCTGAATGTAGATGTGGATCTTTACGCTTTGATTTTCGGGGAATCAGTTATGAACGACGCTGTGGCTATTGTGTTGTTTGAGTAAGTTAATTCACTCTCAAATCCTGACGATTTATCCCTTCATTGTCATAAAGTTCAATCTATGTTACCAGTGATTCGTATAGTTTTTGAACCTTCTTCTTGTTCATTGACATGTTCTTGAATTTAGGTCAGTTCTCATATACGCCCCGTATAAAAATGCCCGGTTCAGCGCTGTCGGATTCCTCTACTGCGTCGGGCAATTCTGTTTGACGTTCTTCGGTTCCTTCGGAATCGGTACTTTAGTCGGTAAGCTGAGGGTTATTCGTCGGGAAACTGGTGACATGAGTCGTGAGATTGTTGACACAGGACTGTTAACAAATGAATGTTAACACATTTCAGGGCTCACAACAGCTATGATAACAAAGTTAACTCGTCTCTGTGACTATCCTGTTCTAGAAACGTCGCTCTTCTTCCTTATGAGTTATTCATCATTCCTCTTATCTGAAGCAGCTGGTTTCACGGGTAATAGTTTGGATGAAGGAATAGGATATTCCGAAAAAGTAAAATATATTTTCAATTTCTAGCACTCACATCAACCCATAACACAGGTATTGTGGGTATTCTGTTCTGTGCCATAACACAAGCTCACTACACGTCCCGTAATTTATCCGAGGATTCGAAAAAACGGGTTTTCGAACTTTTCGAGACGCTCAACTTCCTTGCCGAGAATTTTGTGTTTTCTTACATCGGACTATTTCTCTTCACTTACGATGGTCATATATGGAGGCCAGGGTTCATCGTGTGCTCATTCTTAGCCATAGGTGAGTGGTTTCTCTCATCAGATCTCGCAAAAATGGGACTATCTAACTCGAAACCAATTCTTATCCACCACTCGCAGGTGTAGCACGGATGTTCAACGTTTTTCCACTCGCAGCTATCCTAAACATTGGTCTCCGAACCAAAATCCCCTGCAAGTTCCAGCTAATGATGTGGTGGGCAGGTGAGTGAGAAAATGGCCAAATATGGTATTGAATTCAACCGTCATCTTCCATATATGGGCATGTTGGATGACGTTACCATGCCTATGCAGGTCTGCGCGGCGCAATCGCGTTTGCGTTGGCTGCTGAATACTCAGAGGGTGATGCGCGCCGGATTATTCTCACAACGACACTGGTCATAGTGCTGGCTACTGTGCTTATTAACGGGAGTTTGACAACGGGTGTCCTGGAACTACTGAGGATAAGGTGAAATATTGCAAGAGGAGGGAGCATGATTCACCCCCTTGATGATTGGAAATAAGGATGTTCAATCCTTGATCGAAGGAATTTATGACCTTTATATATTCTTGCAAGTTGAGATTGTTTTCAGGGTTGGAATAGTTGAGGATGAGGAAACAGATAACATAATAAACCAACTAGCTAAGAAGAGCATTAGAGATGAGGACCTCCACCGATTACAAGAGCAGACAGGTTGACACCAGTGTTGACACCATTTTGTGCTGACACCAAACACCACTCCCCTCTTGGTGCCACTTTACACTGACACCACTTTATCCCTGACACCACTCACAATCTTGACACCATTTTGTTAGGTTTGGGTGAAATGGGTTGGAGATTCCTCAAGACAGACTATTCCTACCTTGTACCACTTTTCACCATAGAGGGACAGTCAACTTCAGAGGTTTGGAGAGAAAATCCGGACACAATTCTTCATTAATCCGAGAATCTATCACCCTGATGGTTGAGATCTCTGGATTTCATTTCTCTCCCTGCGCAGGCGTTCCCATGGTGTGGGATAATGGGACGATGGCTGACATCAGACAGACACGCAGACAGACAGGAAAGCATCGCTGATGACGATGTGTCCATCCTAGAGGATAATTTCAATCGAGGTGAGTGTTGATTAAAGGTGGAAAGTTTTCATTTATCATGATCTCCAGTAAAAATGAGAGCAGAATGCAGATTGCAGATGTAGCAATCATCACACCGCCAATAATTGCCAATAATGATCATCAATCAGGCAACCAATATACAATTTTGAGGGATCAATGAAACGACTAGGGGTGAGGGTGAAGCATGATTCTATGATCTAAAACGGGGGACTCTTTCATCTTAAGATCTAATCTTTGACTTTCACTTGATCAGGATCACATTAAATCGAATTCTTGAAGTTGAAGCACGTCAAATTTTCATGAAGCCCCTCTGCTTCATTAGTATTATCTGTGAAAAGTAAACCCTTCAGATACGGAGGCAATTCTCCCGCCATCGGCAAGAAACCCGGGTATTCAGTCCAGCTCGACCGACCATAACGACATATCCATGGATCCTATTGATTGAATTGGCTTGTTTGTTATATAACAGTTCTATAGGGTGTGTAATTGAAATCATGGGTGAGGTTTAGGACTTGATTTTTAGTCAGATTGCGTGCTTTTTTGCAGCTGTAATAGTTCACATGGTAGTGGTGTGGTATCGCTAGAATTAGCAGTTGTTTTGGAGTGCTGTTTAGACTCATTGCCGGTGTACATCGGCTACATGGTTCATCTTACGTGTTATGATCTAAATTTCATTGTGA
The DNA here is from genome assembly GCA_946803715.1 of Beroe ovata. Classification (NCBI taxonomy): domain Eukaryota; kingdom Metazoa; phylum Ctenophora; class Nuda; order Beroida; family Beroidae; genus Beroe; species Beroe ovata. Next base: position 4,657 of record CAMPET010000320.1, read on the forward strand.
CGTAATCCGTGTTAAACACTCCGCAAGTGCTCATTTTTGTAGATGATTGTGAATAAAAATGCACCAAATTTAATTGGATTAGGTGCTTGAACCTGATGTGTGATAGTGCAGTGATTAATTTTAACTCCAACAGGCCCAACGATCAAGGTTTAAAATCATGATTTATTGTGAAGATTGTGCAGATGATCTTTGCTATGATTAACCATAATGTGAGTCAATAAAGTGTAATTGCGAACAAGTACTCAACAAGATCAAGAACACGGACTTGCGACCTACACTTGGCAATTGTAGTAGCTATTGTCGAACTTTATTGTCAGATTTCATCTGACCTTGCTGCTTGCCGCCTTGCCGGATGTTATCTGTCCTCTGAGTCTGTTCATTGTTCAATGTTCATGTTTCTCGTGCGCCGGTGCGGCAATGTGGCAATGTGGCATTGCAACCGCAATCCGGCATCGGCCTTCGAAGGCTGGGTAGTGCAGTGGGCCAGCTTGCATTGTCAGATGTTACCTGACCTGTTCCTCGCGCGCGCCTTCATCGAAGGCCGAAAGGTGCGCGCTTGCCGGATGTTATCTGTCCACTGTTTCTTGCGCGCGGCGCGCCTTCATCGAAGGCCGAAACATGAAGGCGCGCAAGAAACAGTGGACAGATAACATCCGGCAAGTGCGCGCGAGAAACAGAGTGCAGAGGTCAGCTTCAGATGAAATTTGACAAGGCCAAGGCCAAGCGCCGTCGCCGGATTGCGGATGTTCATGTTCATGTTAGTTGCATTGTCATGGTCATGTCTTATGTAAGATCATGTAAGTTGGCGCCACGCCGCTCGCGCGGCGCCTCTTTCTCAATTCAATTAAGATCTCATGACATCAGACATGAGAGTTCGATTCATGTATGATGCAGATATTGTTCTTGCGCTGCGTGATCAAATATTCCGCGCGCGCGCCGCGCTACGAGTAAAATAAGGGCGCGCCGTGCAGTACGCGACATGTTCACAGTACAGATCTGAGCTCACATGGACGGCGCGGCGGACGCGTGGAGAATTATGTGAACAGCGCAAGCGCGCGGCGTACAGTCGACTCGATCCAACATCGCGCGCCGCGCAGTCGCATTTTAATTTTTAGAGGACACACTTGCGTCACGATGAAATTGAACGACTCAGTTAACCCAAACTCAGGCCGCAGCGCAAATTCGATATCACAATATTACACACTATAAGTAAGAAAATTGGCTTTATTGCAACTGAACATTTGAGTTGATCCTCTATCTAAAGTACTCTCGTCTCTTCTCTTCTGTCCATTGCAGGGCTGCTCCCCATCCTTTCTAGCATGAGCAATGAAGGCTATTTGTCATTAGAATCAGCATATTTGTGGGTGTTGGCCATTCTGATATTGTTGATAGATTGTATTTGACAAGCACCATAACTGTTAGATCTGATATTTTTACTATTAAACTAGTATTACTCTTCAAATTAGATTCTGCTCTATAAATCATTATTCCACATAAGCATGGCACAAGTGAAAGCTAGTGTGGTTAAAGATGGAACATCCTCTGATAAGTCCATTTGGCAAGAAGGTGAAGATGCTCTTGATGAAGAGGTAGACCTGTTTCCAAGATATTTTGTAAACTATTCCATTCAGATTGTATTGCCTAAGAAGTCAGATTGTTTGAAATAATGATAAATTTCAGGTTTTAAGAATGAGTGTAGATGAACTGTCGAGTAGAACTAGACTCCTTGAAAGTGACATAAAGATCATGAAAAGTGAAGTGATGAGAATTGGTCATGAACAGCAAGCCATGAAAGAAAAAATCAAGGAAAATGCTGAGAAGATCAAAGTCAACAAAACCTTGCCCTATCTTGTATCCAATGTTATTGAAATTCTTGATGTTGATCCACAAGTATGTGACTCTCACACTCAAAAAAGTTGATGTAATCCATTGAATGTGCCCTTTGCAAATTCTATTACTTGACCACTTGTTACAGCTATGTTTCGGTATTTTAGTTTTCGTGGCACAGCTGTGCATTCCAATAGGTTGATGTGCCACTATAATATACAAGTTCCATTTATCATCATTATTAATTCAAAATTATCAATTTTCCTCCCANTGTGCCACTATAATATAAAAGTTTAAATTATTATTATTATTACTCTTCAAATTATATTCTGCTCTATAAATCATTATTTCACATAAGCATGGCACAAGTGAAAGCTAGTGTGGTTAAAGATGGAACATCCTCCGACAAGTCCATTTGGCAAGAAGGTGAAGATGCTCTTGATGAAGAGGTAGACCTGTTTCGGAGTTATTCTGTAAACTATTCCATCCAGATTTTATTGCCTAACAAGTCAGATTGTTTGAAATAATGATAAATTTCAGGTGTTAAGAATGAGTGTAGATGAACTGTCAAGTAGAACTAGACTCCTTGAAAGTGACATTAAGATCATGAAAAGTGAAGTGATGAGAATTGGTCATGAACAACAAGCCATGAAAGAAAAAATCAAGGAAAATGCTGAGAAGATCAAAGTCAACAAAACCTTGCCCTATCTTGTATCCAATGTTATTGAAATTCTTGATGTTGATCCACAAGTATGTGACTCTCACACTCAAAAAAGTTTATGTTACCCATGAAATGTGCCCGTTGAAAATTCTATCACTTGACCACTTGTCATAGCTATGTTTTCGTGGCACTGCTGTGCATTCCAATACGTTGATGTGCCACTAAAATATAAAAATTCCATTTATTATCATTATTAATTCAAAATTATCAATTTTCCTCCCACCCAGGTTGAAGAAGATGGGGCAAATGTTGATCTTGATTCTCAGCGCAAGGGGAAGTGTGCCGTTATCAAAACATCAACAAGACAAACTTACTTCTTACCTGTCATTGGTTAATAACCAGAATCGGTTAACATATCTCATTCCCTTATTTGGTTATCATCAGTCTAGAACTAGCTGAATGCAAATTTTCTCTTCAGGTCTGGTTGATGCTGAGAAACTTGAACCTGGAGACTTGGTCGGAGTTAACAAAGATTCCTATCTCATTCTAGATACACTCCCACCTGGTAAGTCTCCAGACAAGATTTCAATCTGCATGCTTACATAGTCCGCTGACAAATGCATACCCCGAAAATATGAGTTCATAATGATATGCTGTCAATTGTCGCATGAAGTGATAGCTAACTCCTGTTCATTCAGAATATGACTCAAGAGTCAAGGCAATGGAAGTTGATGAGAGACCAACTGAACAGTATTCTGACATAGGAGGTCTTGATAAACAGATTCAAGAGCTGATTGAGGCAGTTGTCCTTCCCATGACTCACAAAGAGCGATTTGAGAACCTTGGTATTGCTCCCCCTAAAGGTATTTCTCGACATAATTCTCTTGATTCTCCTTCCCAATATTTGCTATCATTCTAACATCTTCATCTGTAAGGTGTGTTGCTGTTCGGACCCCCTGGTACCGGGAAAACTCTGCTTGCCAGAGCCTGCGCTGCGCAAACACAGTCCACTTTCCTCAAACTAGCCGGACCTCAGCTTGTACAGGTATGATGCGGTCACCAATGGTGAGTTACCATGGTAACAATGGTTGTTGAATGTTGAGATACCATGGTTACAATGGTTGTTGAAAGTTACCATGGTAACCATGGTGACCATTTCAGATGTTCATTGGCGATGGGGCGAAGTTGGTTCGGGATGCATTCGCTCTGGCTAAGGAGAAAACACCGGCTATCATTTTCATTGATGAACTTGATGCCATAGGTTCGAATGATTGGACTATTGAAATTGTTGGCAGAGATTGAACTGCAAGAATTGCGTGAATTAGTCTATTCTCAAAGGAGTAATTTTGAGAATCGACCTGTAAGACTGCCATTCATTATTCACTTGTACTTGTTAGGAACGAAGAGGTTTGACTCCGAGAAGGCGGGAGACAGGGAGGTACAGAGGACGATGCTGGAGTTGCTCAATCAGCTCGATGGGTTTAGTTCCAGCCATGATATCAAGGTGAGATCATCAGGGAAAGAGTTGCTTTCTCTTGATTGTTGCCCGATGCCCGGTGATAATAATGGGGAGCATGAGTTGTGGGTCACGAGTACCTAGATTGCTAAACTTTTACAAAAACTCATGAATCTCACTAGTGAAATTCCCACTTCAGGTGATAGCAGCGACGAACAGAGTGGATATCCTCGATCCAGCACTCCTGAGATCTGGTCGGTTGGACCGGAAAATCGAGTTTCCCGTCCCCAATGAGGATGCTCGAGCTAGGATCATGCAAATCCACTCCAGGAAGATGAACGTCAGCTCCGAGGTGAGAGTCATGAGAGAGAGTGTGATTTGCTTCTGAGTGAGTGTGATTCGCTTCTGAGTGAGTGTGATTTGCTTCTGAGTGAGTGTGATTTGCTTCTGAGTGAGTGTGATTTGCTTCTGAGTGAGTGTGATCAGTTGAACATCAGTTGTCTCATCACTCAGATTTTCATCTGCTCACTTCTCAGTTTAGAGAGACAGAGAGTTGATTTACTCAAAAATATCAGATCTCGTCTAACTCAGATGTCGGATGATAGATAACATTGTACCCCTCAATCTCCTCCCTGCAGGTGAATTTTGACGAGTTAGCCCGGTGTACCGACGATTTTAACGGAGCCCAGTGTAAGGCAGTGTGTGTGGAGGCAGGTATGATAGCACTTAGGCGTGGTGGAGCTGAGCTTCAGCATGAGGACTACATGGACGGGATACTGGAAGTCCAGGCCAAGAAGAAGACCAGTCTCATGTACTACGCTTAGTAACGGTTGCCAAGGTGGTTGCTATGGTTGTCATGGTGGTTGCTATGGTTGTCATGGTGGTTGCTACTCGCTATGGTTGTTTGTAATGGTGATCATAGTGGTTAACAGACTGATGCTTTTTCTGATATAATATGGACCTCTTGGTGTCATTTCCTATTTAACGGGCCTATATTTGTACTGAAATCACAAAGTTCTATTTCGCAAGAGTCCACGCAAATTTTTCCCTTATAGTTTGACCGCTGGCGGTAACGTCAAACTCAGTGATGACACGTTCAAAACAAGCCGTGGCCCGTGGTGCAAATGTAAATATGAAATCCGATAAATATATTTGTTTACCTGCGGAGTATTCTCTCTCTTTTGGCTCCTACTGCAGTGTTTTTTGACGAAGAATCCGAATCCGAAGGAAATTCTTAGCTCTCTTATTAGAAAATGAGAGAAAATTCAAATCTCTTCTCAGATTCAGAATCTTAGCCCATTTTTAACGAATACATGGCACCAGCTGACCTCACACTTACTTTAGCACGATGTTTGAAGAGAATGATGACTGGGATGAAATTGACCTCAATTCCTCGCTTGCGGAGGCTCTGTTAGAGAAACCAGTCGCAACTCCGACCCAGGGCAGGAAAAGTAGGAACAAGTACAGACCAGATGCCGTCAATGGTAAAAACACTCACATCAGCTGTCACAAGCTGTCATGAAACATTCTTTAATATGTGTGGCTGAACGGGAGCTATGATTTTCGCTGGTTTCCTTGGTTCGTATCAGTTTTCTTCTATCGCAGTAAAGAAGAGGCCCAAAACCAATTCGGCAAAGCCAGCAACAGCACCTACTGTTGAATCTGAAACTCCGATCCCTCTTGGAAAACGGAAGAAAACGTCAAAAGCAAACAAAGGTGAAAAAGAAAATGTATTATTTTGAAACGTCTTTACTATGGATTCTCGTAATTTATCTTGGAATTTCAAATTCCAAGATAAATTCCGAATTTGAAGCATCTTTATCAAATACCAGGTCCGAAGACGAAGCAGCCTCGACAGAAACACCCGGGCTGCAATGTGATATTCGACGACATGAGTAACTGGGAGGGAGTGATAGCTGACCACGAGGCTGAAGACGAAGACGCAGGTGATCTTGCAAATTGTCAAGACGAAATGTTTCATTCTGATAGAATGAGGCAGATCTTTTCACCTCTGTGAACCTTTCTTTTCAGAAAACTTGGCTCAGTATTTCAGTACTGTAGCATCAGAGATTCTCAAGGAAAACCAGTCGGACAACACAGAAGCAGAAATTCAGCCGAAGAAAAAGAAGAAAAAAGGCGAGAAAAAGAAAGTGCAGTTTGCAACAACAGAGGTGAATTGCGGGGCGGTCACAAAATAAATTTTGCGCATATGTAAGGCGCGAATTGATTTTTTTCTTTTTTGCGCGCGGATTGATGAATTTTCTAAATTTCGTGCGCGCGCTGAAATATGTCCGGCGCGGCTTACATCATTGTACTTTACAAAGAAGTTGCGTGACGTCGTTACAAAGAGTGAAAAGTGGTGAATTTTGCTTGTTTCAGTCTCAGGATTTGAACGAGGGATCGGACGATGAATCAGAAATGGCATCCGAGGCAACAACAACGTCCTCCTTACAGGTTTTGCCGGATGCCATCTTCTTTCTCGAATGATTTCTTTGTTTTTTATAGAGTTTCTGAGGTTTTCATATTATATCGCCTTCAGAGCGCCAAGAACAAGATTTCCAACTTAAAGACGAAGCTGCAGAGGAAAATGGACGCTTCCCAGTTTCGATACATCAATGAGAAACTGTACACAACGTGAGTTTTCAACATCCGGAAATTAGGGTACCCGAGAAATTAGGGTACCCGGGAAATTAGGGTACCCGGGAAATTAGGGTACCCGGGACAGTGTTTTTGAGGCATTTTAACCGAGCAATTTCCACCTTTCATAGGACGGGCGATGAAGCAATGGAGTTATTCAAATCGAAGCCAGAACTGTTTGATGTATACCACAGAGGATTTACTAACCAGGTAACACCAGAGTGAAAAGTGAACCACTTTGCTGTTCCCTGAGATGAATTATGAAACTCGAGATAGATAACACGTGTAATAAAACGAATGTTTTCCAGGCGGAAAAATGGGAAGTCAATCCAGTTGATCGCATCATTGACTATATCAAATCTTGGTAAGATATTTAAGATGGCACTTCAGAAGCTCTCATCTTCGTCATAGCGACTATGTTGTCGTAGCAACTTATAATTGATTCTGTTGCTTCTGTTGCCATGACCTTATGTTGTCATAGCAACTGCTCTATAAAAGCAATTCTCGCAGTGGGAGCAGTCAGGTGATTGCTGATTTNACCCGGGCTGCAATGTGATATTCGACGACATGAGTAACTGGGAGGGAGTGATAGCTGACCACGAAGCTGAAGACGAAGACGCAGGTGCAAATTGTTAAGACGAAATGTTTCATTCTGATAGAATGAGGCAGATCTTTTCACTTCTGTGAACCTTTCTTTTCAGAAAACTTGGCTCAGTATTTCAGTACTGTTGCATCAGAGATTCTCAAGGAAAACCAGTCGGACAACACAGAAGCAGAAATTCAGCCGAAGAAAAAGAAGAAAAAAGGCGAGAAAAAGAAAGTGCAGTTTGCAACAACAGAGGTGAATTGCGGGGCGGTCACAAAATAAATTTTGCGCATATGTAAGGCGCGAATTGATTTTTTTCTTTTTTGCGCGCGGATTGATGAATTTTCTAAATTTCGTGCGCGCGCTGAAATATGTCCGGCGCGGCTTACATCATTGTACTTTACAAAGAAGTTGCGTGACGTCGTTACAAAGAGTGAAAAGTGGTGAATTTTGCTTGTTTCAGTCTCAGGATTTGAACGAGGGATCGGACGATGAATCAGAAATGGCATCCGAGGCAACAACAACGTCCTCCTTACAGGTTTTGCCGGATGCCATCTTCTTTCTCGAATGATTTCTTTGTTTTTTATAGAGTTTCTGAGGTTTTCATATTATATCGCCTTCAGAGCGCCAAGAACAAGATTTCCAACTTAAAGACGAAGCTGCAGAGGAAAATGGACGCTTCCCAGTTTCGATACATCAATGAGAAACTGTACACAACGTGAGTTTTCAACATCCGGAAATTAGGGTACCCGAGAAATTAGGGTACCCGGGAAATTAGGGTACCCGGGAAATTAGGGTACCCGGGACAGTGTTTTTGAGGCATTTTAACCGAGCAATTTCCACCTTTCATAGGACGGGCGATGAAGCAATGGAGTTATTCAAATCGAAGCCAGAACTGTTTGATGTATACCACAGAGGATTTACTAACCAGGTAACACCAGAGTCAAGAGTGAACCACTTCGCTGTTCCCTGAGATGAATTATGAAATTCGAGATAGATAACACGTGTAATATAACGACTGTTTCCCAGGCGGAAAAATGGGAAGTCAATCCAGTTGATCGCATCATTGACTATATAAAATCTTGGTAAGACATTTAAGATGGCACTTCAGAAACTCTCATCTTCGTCATAGCGACAATGTTGTCGTAGCAACTTATAATTGATTCTGTTGCTTCTGTTGCCATGACCTTATGTTGTCATAGCAACTGCTCTATAAAAGCAATTCTCGCAGTGGGAGCAGTCAGGTGATTGCTGATTTCGGGTGTGGTGATGCTAAGATAGCTCGAACTCTGAGCTCCCATGCTGTCTTCAGTTTTGATCTAGTTCAGCATAATAGTCACGTTGTGGTAGCAAACTCTTCAAAAGTAAGTTTGTGGATTTTAGTGCATCTTGGGCGCAATTTGAGTTTAGCGTAGTGGAGAATGTCTCCTTTACTCCTTCATCAACTTATCCAGGTACCTCTGGGTGACAAAAGTGTGGATATATCGGTTTTCTGTCTCAGTCTGATGGGAACTGATTTCAAAGATTTCATCAGAGAGGGACGACGGGTCCTTAAATCCAAGTTTGTCGGAACACTTCGCTATTCATAGATTTTCCATCTTCTAATGGTCGACTGATGGAAAGTTTGCACGAAATCTAACTGTTTCTCATTTCTGTTCTCAATTTCTCAACTCTCCCCCCCCACCCGTCGCCAGAGGTAGGCTGGTAATAGCTGAGGTTATGTCACGGATCCCCAACAAGGAGGAATTGATCCACGGGATTGAGGAAATTGGATTCTCTCTTCTTCAACAGGTACAGAAGTAACTGATTATACTGAGAGAAATTGCTTTTTTCACAAACCCCACGCACCATTCTTTGAATTCAATAGTGACCTTAGGTTGTCACTATTTAACCGTTATTTCTGCGTGGATTTGTTCAGTAAACACGTTTCTTCCAAGTATTTAATTCGAACTCTATCTTGGTGATGTGTGAGTTTACCTACTTTCAAACTTTCAGAGTGAGCCAAACAACTACTTCTTGGAACTGATCTTCAAGAAGACCAAACCGAAGGAAAATAAGGCTAAGTTTGAAAAGCTTTCACTGAAACCCTGCTCATACAAAAAGAGGTAGAAGTTTTCTACCCGTTAGTTTAAAGTATAGTAATTTTCTCCAGCTTTGACTATCGGTTTTGATATTTGCCGCTGATTTCCCGATAAGTTATTTTTACGCAAGTTGGAATGTTAATTTAAGTTAAGCTCTATTTCTTATTAATCGAAAATAATATTTCATTTCGTTGAAAAAAAAGTTTAACAAAGATTAAATAAGTTAATGAAAGTTAAAGAAGTTGATAAGTTCGATCTCAACTCGTACTTTTCAGAAACGTACGAAATTAATCATTACTTTCAGATTGAAGATACAAAATTTGAATTTCTTCTGCATCAAAAACAAACGATATTCTCTGCGATTGATACCCGTCCGGCTTACAAACACCAACAACCAATTAGCTGACCAATGATATCCAATTAGACCCAATTAGCAATAACTCTTCCCCTCACTCCACCTAGTCATCAGATCCTCCATCATTGTATCGTTCTTGATATGGTGCAGGAGAATTGTGTCCCGCGATTTGCAGCCCGCCGAGAAATGCCAGTAAAATCCGCGAATATGCTGCGGTCTGATGACCCCCGAGTGCTGAGCAAGAGCTGCAACGTACGTATCCTCCACGTAGAAAAGGGGTTGAACCCCCGATTCATGAACCCGCAGGATTTCCCGCACAGAGTCCGATCCGAGGATGTACCCGCCTCCTCCGCAGAAAATGGGGAAAAATTCGGGTTGCCAGGCGTCTTTGGGAACGCTATTCGGTCCCTCTCTGATAACTCTCTTCCTGACAAACAGTCGTCCACCGTAGAAATACGGCGTATCGTTCAGATTCGTCAGAAACTCGTCGAGAAGGCTGATATTTATGAAGGAGTCGGTATCGGCCTTCATCAGGTAATCGAAATCGTAAGTATCGACCGCGTGGTAAAGAGTGAATAGAACTTTCAGAACGAGATTCTGATAAGATTCCTCGTGGTCCCAGAACAGGAGGTCACCGTATCTCCTCGATTCCGCGACCAGCAGGGGGACTTCCTGCTTGGAGCGGGGCCGCCCTAACACAAACACATGTTTCCAGGAGAGTATGGGACGGGATTGTCCGTCCGTCCACGGGTATCCTGCCCAGCTCCTGTTTCTGAGCACTGTACGGCGATGTTTTTCCTCGGGAGTGCTAACGATGAAAATGAGAAGTTTGTATTTCTCACGTGGTGTTGCCGTGAGGTTGCTAGGGGCAATCTGGGGGTTGCTATGAGCAACGGGATTGTTGCTATCTAACCACGGGTCTGTATGATTATCGTGGCCTTGATTAAACTGGATGTATAGAAGGAGGTATAGCACTACAAAGAGTAAACCGGCGGTGAGGAGAGTTTGGCAAGAAATGATGCGAAGTCGAGATGGCAATTCCTTGCTCGACATCTTCAGGTCATTCTGACGAAATGAGAATTGAGATTGAATATAACATATTCTCTTGAATTATTGGTTCCCATGACGCCAGCTATAGTTTCATGCAGAATATCCATTAGGGATTTACAATCGCACACAAACTAACAATAGAATAGTAATGGATTGCAGCCCTTGTTACTGCAATGGACAAACTCATTATCATTCCACCCCCGGAATTATGATGGATCAAACCAATATTTGAAGCTAACCCCTTTTTATCGAGACAAAATTCCTTATTCACGTATAATCCCATCCCCGCCCATGAATCTGGCCCACTCCGGCCCCCCAAGAATCTGAGACCGGTTTTGTTGTGTGTAAGTGTGTATGTTTGCGTGTATAATGTACACTACACACACTCCTATAAATAGTGACATGTGTGTGACGTGTCAAATCTAAAGTTGAGTAGGTCGGAGTAGACGAATTCTACACCATCAAGACCGAATCAGAGATAGGGAGGGATTGACCCTTTCTCTCTCTGATTCACTCCTTCTCTTACAGCGATTAGGTATTTGTTTAAATTTCGATACCCGCACGAATTGAATTTCGGCAAATTATGATACGCTGAGTCATCGTTGTTTTGCAAAACAGGTATTTTTGACTCCCGCACGGCGGGTATTTCTATCAGCCTGCTCCCTACAGCAGCTGTTGTCTAACAGTTTCCACAGGAAATGACTTGATATCGCATGGCTGAATCTGGCTCGTGTAAAATTAACGGGGGACCCTACAAGGGAAAGAGGATCGACGGAAAGGGCAATGTCAAATGCAAAGGTAAGATACGAGTCCAGCTCATGGGAGAATTGAAAACATTGGAGTTGAAAATGAAATTCGTCGGACTCTGGCAGAACTAGTCATTGACTTGTCCTGTCTAAGTCATAGATAACTTAGTAGCATAGATAACCATTCTCTGTTATGGCAGGCGAGCTACTGGTGACCAGTTTCGAACTACAGTTTTCTCGTGAGAAGAGAAAGGAGGGCAAAGATGCGGAGAAGGAAATCTTTCCTTTCAAGGTATGGAGCTTTTCTTGGCCATGATTCCTAGTAAATCGGACTATTTGGAGCAAGTTCCGCACCAGTGTTGGGATTTCCTCAATCTCCTCTCGACCCCTCCTCCCTCCCTTCTCCCTTCCCGGTCCCCTCCCTTCCCTCGTCTCCCATCCCCTCACTCCTCTGACGTTCCATCCCGCCCTATCTTCTCCCTCCCTCTTGCTTGACCCCACTCTCTTTAAGCCTCTCTTTATCCTCCTCTCTTTCTCCCCCCTCATCCTCCCTCTCCCTCCCTCTCCCTCCCTCATTCAGGAAATAAAGAGTTACGGTAGTCACGAGAACGTGTTGTCTGTCAGGATGGGTGGGGCGACCATTGGTCACAGCGAGGTTCATTTTAAACTCAAGGAGGCAGTGGTTGTTAAAGAGTTCATGGACAGGGTGAGAACCAAATTGTGGTTGTCGATTTGTGAACGTCTGGGGGTCGTCGCCCGATAAACCGAATTCAGTCAAGGATACATTGGGTGCCCACTGCCCACGATGCGCGCCTCTCATTTTACTCTGTGAACTAAAAGGTCGTAAAATAAAAAAGCGGAGCCGCGCAGCACTTACGGACCCAAAGAAGTATAGCTAACTCGTACGGGGAGCTATAGTAGTCCAGCATTTTCGAACTGAATGACATTGTTGATATATCGCTAACAACTGATGATTGGTTCGCTATTATTTCACTGGGCTATTATGACAGGAAATACGCCGAATGAAGCGACCCTCAGCACTCAGAGTGATGAGCTTTGACGAGGGGATGGGTTTCTACGGAATGAACAAGTAAGAGAGGGGAGACAAGCTGCTTTCCCATCGGCCATCCTGGTCACGCCAAGATCAAGATAGTTTTCGTCCGATTATAGAGGGATGTGTTCATGCTCATGGAATTTACCCGCTATTTTCACCCACGTTAGACCAGAGATTAATCATGGAGGCATTCCTCCGACCTGTAGTTTCGATTTGCTAATCGATGGTTGAATGAGAGGTTCATTTCCACTCCATATTTCAGTGGTATGGGTGGGCTGGGCATGATGCAACGAGAGGAACCAGCTCCGCTGAGTGCCCGAGACACGCAGTTGGGAACTCTCCTGGAGAACCCGAGCTACATGGATATGGACAAGAGCAAGTGGAATGTCGGTGGATATAGTAGGTGAGTGTTGCCGGTATGCCGAGTGTCGGTCTAGGGGGTGAGTGTGTGGGGGAATGAGTGTTTGGGGAGAAATGGGGTTCAAGATGTGATTGTGGTCTCGTGTGCTGGGTTTTGGGGATTGAGGAGATTCTTGGGAGAGATTGGAGTCTGGGAAATTCATTGTGGAGATAAGAAAATGTCACTGAAAGAATTATAAAAGCTTTGACAAAATGTACAAAATGAATGAGACCTTTGCCTTGGTAGGATTTCTTTTGTCTTACGAATCTTAGTTTTACGTGAGTTCGTCCTTCACACGAGAGTTTTTGTTTGATTCTTCAATAGACAACTTTTCTTGGGTAGCAGTTGTTTGCATTGGCCACACACCTGACCACACGAACAAAAGAAACTAACAATCCCATACTTTTCTCCCCTATTCAGTACTTGGTCATGATCTCATTAAATTGTTTTTATAGTCACTTGATGAACAGATGTTAACTAAATACTCTTTCCTATACTATATAGTCCAGTTGAATAAACGTGAACCTGTTTGCGTCCCAGCACCTCTGAAGTGGATACTCCAGCTCAATTGTAGTACTAGTACTCATATTTAGTAACTATAGTAACACTATAGCTGTTACTATGGTAACTACAGCTGTTACCATGGTAACTATAGCTGTTGCTATGGTAACTATAGCTGTTACTATGGTAACTATAGCTATTACTATGGTAACTGCAGCTGTTACCATGGTAACTACAGCTGTTACCATGGTAACTACAGCTGTCACACCCACGTGCTCTCCAGGCCCAAACTCGGCAGATCAATCTCCACCGGATCCACAGACAGTTCCGTATCCAGTCCAGGAGGATTTGCCCCTCTCTACTCCTCCAACAAGACCAGTCCCGGGGCGATGCCCGGTGCTCATGATAACCCGGTCTTCCAACTCAGCCCGCAGGAGCTCTGCGGGTTTCAAGTCCCGTACCAGGTGGAGCTACCGCCACAGATTCCTGAGATTCCACCGCAGGTGAGCGCAGAGGGAGTGATGGTTTGTGAACGAGAGCTCACTCAAGTGATTGTGAAATTGAGGGATGGGGAATGTGGAGTTCTGTGTGAGGGGTTATAATCAATGCTCCTGCCCACAGACACCTCAGCAGTACGTGGAGTTAGAGCGTGGCGAGCAGAGTGCACCGAGACACGGCATACCCCCTCCTCCACCACCGGCTACAGGTATGTGTGTGTGTGTGTGTGTGTGTGCGGGCGCTATTCTGTTGCTATAGCAACTATACAGTATACAGTGCCCCATAGCAACGGTACCTGGTCTCCATAGCAACTATACATCGTCCCCCATATATTGGGGGACTATACAGCGTTCCCCATACTCCTAGCAACTAAACATTTCCCCTTATTTTCCCTTTCTACGATCAAATGTTTGTACGCAGGGAAGAAGAAATATTCGAGTCTTGACTTGCCGACAATGGAAGCTCTCGAAAAACTGAAACTTAATTGAGATCTGCAAAATCGAAACAAAAACCAAGCTTTTGATTCACACGCGATCGCTCCCATAATCTTATCTCAATATTTGATGGGAATCATCAACCAAAATCCACAAAAATGCCTGATTCGCCAAGAATGTGACTTTTCATAGATAATTTATTTGCCACACTGATTCAAAGCGCCAAATGCCCCAGACAAAATGTCCTGATTCCTAGCACAGTTGGTCCTAAATTTTTGTATTTTCTTGAGTTTTTGAATATCATCTTTTAAGTATTCTCCCCTGTCAAAATGAAATGCTGTGAATAGATCTATCAAATATGCCACAAACCTGAATATAAATGAAATTTTAAAATCGGAATCAAGAATTTTTATCATCAATCAACATAACTTAAACCACTCTACACTAAAATAAGCGCCGAACAAATAATCAAAAATAATAAAATTCAAAAAATAACTTCCACTTCATAATCCTTGCTCCTCAACGAGGGTCCTGTAATCAAAATAAAAATTTCCTAATGAATAAATCTCCTATGAATAAAACCATGGTCACTCTGATCACCAATGCCATTTTGTGTCTTACTAGCGTCTTTCCGCCACCGTCTCGTCTCCCCACACCCCCAATCGTCTTCTTCCCGTCTAAAATTATATTCTCGTCTTCTTGAGTTATCTCCTCCCCGTCTCAAATCGTCTTTTCCCGTGGCTGCATTTTCTCCACCTCACATGAGAGATTCGCCTGCCCACGGATTGTATGCCTTGAGTCGGTGACACGCCTTCTTCAATAGCCACGCTTCTCCGTTGCTAACGGCCACTTTTCCCTCCAGACGCTGCCAGCAGGCTTCAGCCACGCTCTTTCCAGGCTAAGGGCAATGACGGAGTTTTGTGAGTTTCATCAGATTGGAGTCTGAGAAAGCCCTATCAAATATGTATTTTATCACATGGTTCAGCAACCTCTCACTCATTAGCTAGATCAAGACAGTAAACATGTAGTTACTTATTCACTAATTAGTAATTAAAAAGTAATTAACAAGTTATCACCTCGATGGGTCTGTCGGAAAGCGGTTTTTCGAAGTGCACGTTGATAACCTCCACCTCCTTCCAAGCGTTGTCAGTGTTGTAAGTGCTGTCGAAATAGCCTCGGTATATCTGAAGTGGTGTCAACGTGGAATGGTGTCAACGCGCCAAGTGGTGTCAAGCAGACTGGTGTCAGCGGGTAAAGTGGTGTCAAGCAGACTGGTGTCAGCGGGTAAAGTGGTGTCAATCGCGTAGCGAATAAAGCGTAGCAAGTGGTGTCAGCATGCAAATCTCCATGGTTACCATCTGGTGTTTTGAGAATGCATGAAGCAGCTCTGCATCCTCTTCTCCCATAAGCGACAACTTCCTAAACTTTGGTGTCTTGTGCGTCTGTCCATTTTCAGTCTTAGACGAGTTAAAGCATGTTGTCTTGAGATGGAGTTTGTTCTGAACTTTGAGAGGATCGCAAATATCCACCTGAACCTGTAAAGGGAGGAGGCTTTGGGATTTGGGCGTGGTCTGGCGGTATGTTCTTCATCATACCGACAGAACATGGGCTGTTTCAAGTAGCAGTCATTATGGGAAGGATTCCCGTGCTAAATGCTTCATTATGCTCATTATGACAGGTTGTAGATGTCACATTTGCATGAATATCATAGTAACGGCTCATAGAAACTCCTATAAGGTGGAAACCTAATAAGATTGACACTCTTATCGCAAACACTGCAGTAACGAGAATAGCCGATGATAGATCGATTTACAGAGTTAACACCGAACAATGTAGATGGGCAGTTGGTACGATTACTATTAGGGAGTAAACAATGTTTACTATACCCAACCTGTATAATGTATATTGTACAAATACAATGTACAGATACAATGTACAGCACACACACATACCGATGGGATGTGGTAGATTTTCTTCACCTCTCCCTCATCCCCTCCTTCCCCCTCATCCTTGAATCTGAGTAACAACACCTCCAGAACCGGTCTGTTCTTCACGTGAACCTGTTTCCCTGTCCCTGCCTTGTACCATCTGTGGACATGAGTAATTGGTGAACAGTATAGTGGACAGTTACCATGGTAACATGTGACGCACGCGTTACCATGGATACTCACCTTGTAACGATGGTCATATGAAAATGGTTTGGTCCCCACCGCTGGAAAATCCCCCTTCCCTTCAGTCCGGTTCTACCTCGACAATTGAGAGGGTCCGTACAATCGATATAATACGACTTGTAGTAGCTCAGTCTATTGATCACACCGTCGTCCTTATTAAACTGGATATTATCCGGATAATACGGCTCGTCCGTCACCGTCGACTCCGCCGTAAATTCCGGCGGATCGTAAAATTCGAGGGGAACTTCCCAATCGATCGCATCGCTCGGCACGTTCACCCTCATGTACCCCAGTTTCTCATAATCCTCCGTCATTAGGGAATACCGATGGGGAACAGCCGGTTTGTGGAACTGATGCACCATCATGGCCTGAGACACCGTGTTCCCGAACGAGTGAAACCCGAGACGTTTAGAGGTCAAACTCGTGGTCAGTGTTTCTTTGTGCTGTTTGAGTGTACTCTGCTTTATTTCGTGGGATATTGTCTCAACGATGGTTGCGATTTTCTTGTTCTGAGCCTCGAGGAGTGCCAACCCGTCCTTCTTGTCGTCTTCCTTCTTGAGATGGAGGACCATACACTCCGCCTCAATGAGTTGGGCGCGACGAGCAGATTGGGAACCGTCTGATCTGGAGTCTGAAGGGGAATATGGTCGAGGTTTTGGATGTGTTGGAACTTGAACAGCGATTTGGGAAATGTTATTTGGTTTCGGATGTTAGGTTTAGACCCTTCCTTGTCCATCATTGAAATAGAAAATCGATTTCCAGAATCGCTTCTCGCCCTAAATTGAGTCTTCCGACCTACCTTTTGTGTTTGATGTGCTGCTGTATTTCCGCTTCTTCTTACAGCAACTCTTGAGTAGTTTAAAGGGGACACAGATGATGAAGTAAATCAGACTGAGGGGGTTGGGAAGCCAGGGCCTCTCTTCGAACTCAACAATCACGCTCGCTCGTTGCGTTTTGTAGATTATACCTGAGGATCAAGTAGTAGGTGAGAATTCTGGGGCTGATATTCCAAATTTAAATGATGACATGATTATGTAGGTACCTGAAACCGTACTTGATTAATCCACCACCTTCACCGTTTGGACGTACCTGATTTCGCTTTGGAGTCCGCGTATGTGTTGGAGAATATCGCGATAAGCAGGTTGATGAGCATGATGTTCACTGTGAGCACGTACATGCACAGCATACAGAAACACATGTAGTAGTTGAGCAGGCCCACCGAGGTGTTTTCCACCATGTCCAGAGGGTCGGTCTTGCCCGTGGGGTAGGAATCTTCGTCACAGAATGCTGTGGGAGGGAGGGGGGTTACTTTGGCATTTGTAGGGTAGTTACTTTTTTCACGGAGAATGGTGAGTTTTGAAAAAGGAAGTTTTCGGTGAAGCTATTGCTTTTCATAGTTCAATAGTTTTTCTGCATCTGGCAAATTGCCGGGAGTTTTTCTTACAATCCTGATAGATCTGATCTTCACTCAATCCCTCCTCCTGGGTAAGGAACGTCACGAGGGAATCGGTGTCAGTGATGTTGTTGATAGGGTTGAAAATGTAGTTGGAATATTCCATGTAGAGGTACGATCGCTTGTTGCAATGACCTGGAGAAATTCAGGATTCTTTCGCCATACTTTTGGGAAATCAACCCAACTCGAGGGGCTAGTTATAGCAGATTCTTGCATGATGTGCAGCATCTTCAGATTTTATTCCCATCACTATCAATTGATCTGCTCATTACCTTCAACTAGTTTAGTACTGAGTCCGGAAATATCCAGATCCCCAAACACGTTGAAATAAGATCTTCTGAACGCAGCGAATATCGTTATATTAACCGGTCTCTCGTGAAAAGGGTAGAGCAGGGCTTCCGATGCCACGCAGTAGGAAAACGTGAAAACCTGGAATTTGAGAGTGTAAGAGTTGGCCGTAATCTGGAATTTGAGAGTGGGTCGTAATTCGTATGATCCAGTGCGGTTTGCATGGGGTTTTTGAGTGAAGTTCGTCGTCTACTACTATTGTGAAAAAGATACCATTTTGAATTCGCAATATACGGTTCCCCATTTCCTTACCGCTAGTAGGAACAGGAAGAAGAATAAGTCCACGGCCATTCTCTTGAGCATGAAGATCTTGGGTCCGATCTTGGCGTTCATCTCGAACATCTGTATGAACCGGAGACTGTAGAGGATGAAGCAGAGCGCTGAGAAGAGCCGGTACATATGATAATTCCTGGGGATGGGGCGTTTCTTACTTCAACGTGAATTGTTTCATCGGGTCATCCGCGTTACTCAGGATAATACTGGACCGTATTCTTCATGTCGTTATTGACATTTGTTTTTCAGAAAACGAGCTTCTAATAAGTCATAACACTAAGACAATAGAATTCCCCCCCTTTGAATATCCACGGTGTGTTCTCCCTCAAAACTCACGAGAACTCATTAAGTCTGTATCGGTCCTCATTTTCACATCTCACTGAGGCTTTGAGAGCAAATGCCACGGAGAAAACTGCTATTGCGAGCAGATCCACAACATTGTACATCTGTTTGAAGTAGATCTTGAATTTCTTTAGGATGGATTTTGTGTTTCCGTCTATAACCTGCAGGGGAGGAGAGTGAGAGATTGATTTGATCTTGATTTGGTTTTCGGCATGGTGTCAATCAATTATCGTTCTTTCGAACGATTTTCCAGCAGTTACTATTCGCAGGATCAACTTTGCGATTTTTCAATTATAACTTTGCAAATTTAATCGCACACCAAAAATTCAGCCCAATCTCTCGGACACTCTTGGGTTTTGATTGGACAGCGGCAATCACACTAAATTATTTGTTTTTCGGTAAAAAGGATATCATTTAACCTTAGGTTTTCTTATATGTTCCAAGATGGTCGTAAGCTGTGTGACCTGAAAGTTACCAATATGTGTGTGTTTTTCCGATGTCTGCATTTCTAACAGCGTTTTTGACGCTAGAAAAAGAAACAGGGCACAAGCGCATAAAATAGTGCGTTTCTGTGAAAAAAGACATTCCATTTTCATGATAACATGCGATAACACTTACTTTTTGAATTCTTACCTGTGAGATTTCAATCGGGATAGTCGATCCAACGAATATGATAAGATAGTAGTCTTTCCAAGCGACCATACTTGTAGTGGCCCCGCTCTCCTTGTCTCCAATACAGATGTTAGCCTCCAGGAGACTGCAGATGTAGAGCCCTAGAGAAAATATTCCCAGAGTGTAAATCACCATGTCAACACGATATGTAGATGCGTCACATACACACACACACACACACACACACA